>PYHW01009577.1:874898-897996 GCA_013186435.1 Turdus rufiventris | reverse complement strand
TTTCTCCTTCTTCCTGCATCCATCTTTTGGGTGATGTTGGCACTTTTGGATTGGTTTAGAGCAGAACCAGACTGTACAATATAAGTGATAGGCATTGGAAGATAACTGTAAATAATGTTTCTGTAGTTTATAGTATAAAATTATAATCCCACCCCAGGGGCGGGCAGTGTGCCTGGGGCTGAGCTGCTGAAAGGACCTGGGCTGGGCAGGGAAAGAACTTTGAGATGAGATAAAAATAAACAACTCTGGGAACAACAGAAGTTTCCTGACTCTCTCTCTGGTACTCAGGCTGGAGCACAGAGACTCTAAAACAACACAGGCGGTCGGCTCAGGTTCCAGAGACACCCCCAACCACACTCATCCTCCTCCCTGGAAGTCTCAGCTGGCTGGAGGTGATGGCAACAGGGCTGGACAGAGCCAGGGAGGGCAGGGAGCCCTTGGGTGCCAGCCCTGCTCCTTTAGGGGGTGAGGGATGAGAGTTTTGGGGCTCCCTGTGCCCTTCCAGCTCAGAACCCAGCACTGCCTGTGCTCCTGTCCTGTTTGTGACCTCTCAGTCACCTCACCTTCAATGTACAGATTGTGGGAGGTGTTGATGGGGGAGCTGGGACTGGGACATTTGAAATTACATTATTGATGAAGAATACAGTGTATTAGCACCAGACAGATCTGTTTAAAATGCGAATACATGGGTTTTGCAGTGTCACACGCTTCCTTAGCAGAGAAATGGAAGGGACAGGGAAACACAGCTTTGACATCAGCACACCTGTCCTCTCCGGCATGAACTGGATTTTGAGTAGAGGCTCTGCTTTTGCTTTCGGACAACTGCTAAAGTGTGTGTGTAGTCATGAAAGAAGAATCACAATCTCTGTGTTTTGGGGTTTGATTCTTTCAGTACTGAAGCAGACAGTTAATTCACTCTCTGAAACTTATTTCCCCTTTCTGATTTATAAGCTAAATCTTTTCTCTGTACAGGAGAGGTTACAAATGAGAGGTTCAAGGGAAAAAAAATATCTGAATACATGTGTTTTTATTGCTAAGGATCTGTTTCTTTCTTTGTTACTGTTACTTAGTCCTGCCCTTGCTGGATTTGACACCTCATCTCACGTGTTTTATTCTTTTCTTTGAGCTGTTTTGTGAAGTGCTTTCATTTGTCTCATTTGGCTAAAAACAAATCATACCTTGGTGCCCTGAATGTTTCACTAGTCAGAATAATTAAGTTGATCAGGTCTGGGAGCATTGGAAGGAAAAGAACAGGGTCACTGAAGCATTCAGGCTCTAATGGGAAGCTGAGTTCATGCAGATATCGAATCTAATAATTGCTTTACACCTGTACACACACTCCCAGTGAGCGAGCTCTCATGAACAGTTTAGTGCTTTCAATACTGCTTCAGGGGAATATTAGTTCTGGTTTGAAAACATGAAGTTGTTTGGACTTTTTTCAACTTTGTTCTTGTTTTCATCTATCAGTTGTGGCTTCCTGATTGCTCATCTTTATGCACAGGGAAATATTTTCACATGACAATCCCTTATTAAAAGTAGGATATGATTAATGTATTGCAAATCAGATTTAACAGCAATCAGAAAAGTAAGAAGACTAACATCTGAGTTTCACTGCTATCAAACAATTTATTAGCCCATTTAAATGCACTGTATACAATTTACCAGCATTGAAAGGCTGCAACTGAGTCTACATGTGATTATTTGTACAGCACAGCAGAAGGATTGCAGGGATATTCACAGCCATGATTGCTCCTAGAAAGAGGCAATTTCAGAAGAATGAGGTAAAAATCAGTATTACTTTGTGAGATTTTATGGGAAATGAAGCAATAATTAGAAGTCCTCAGTTTGACTAAATTCTGTGATAAATCTCCGTGAGTGCCGGTGGTACAGGCTGTCACAAAAATTCGAGAGAATTTGATCACAATCAGGAATAAAAAAATACTGCCTAGGAAAATGGCAGCTATTCATAGCAGGTTTCAGTAAATTCCAGCCTCAAATGCTGGTCACAGTGCTGCTTGTTATTGGAGGGGATTTGAACTGATGCAATCGTTCCTCTTCATCTCCTTTTTATTTTCTCACCTTTATAAGTTTACCTCTCAGCTGAGAATTCCAAGTGAAAAAGAAATGGAAAATGGCTGTGTATGTGCCTGCATTGTACTGACATGAAGGCCTATTTTTCTCTGTAATTTTAAAGGCCAATTACCCTTGGAGGAAAGGAGAAAAATAGATTGATTTGTCTTGTAACCCCTGAGGCAGGCATGTGTTTTCTCCTGCTAAGGCTTTTCCAGTGCAACTCTCGTGGAAGAGCTTTCACTGCACATCCCAAGTGGTGCTATTAACACAGAATGCAAAGGCAAATTAAAATATTAAACAGATCATTTAAAGGTTTAAGGACTCTTATCTTATTGGGCCAATTCTTTCTTTGTTTTTTGGGTTGTTTCAAATTCTTCAGGCCGGGTAAGCAGTAGTAAAATTTTCTTTAAACTGATTACTCGAAAACAGGGCTTACAAATCCCTTTTTCATCCCACAAATGCAGCTCTAAATAGGGTAAGTATTTATTTCTTTATTGGAATTATGATACAGATGGCCAATCTGCTCAATTTGGGCTGCAGAAATGTGACTTTTATTGTGCTGCCACGCTGTATTGACTGTGGTCACAGCTGGATTGCACTGAGCTGGTAAATGTCATCACACATGCCATTTAGCATTAAAACTTCCCACTTTCTTCCATTTTCAAGCACTTTTGTGTCTAACACACAGGACACAAATAAATGGGTTTTCTACTGATGTTCTGCATCTTCCTGTGACTCAAAGGCCACAATTAACAGTGCCCAGCAAGCTGGGGCTGAGTGGCAGCACCAAGATTAGACGTGGCTTTGTTCCCTTTTAATCTGAGTCAAACTCTTTTGTGCCACGGCTTAAATTCTTTAACTCTCTGTATTTTAGACCTGCTTCTCTACTACAGTGCTGCTGGGTATTAACAAATTTATTTAGCAACTTAAAGGGGATCCAAACAGCCACAAATCTTCTCCATGAGAAATTGTTCACAGGGAATAGCCTGGAAACCTTAAAATGAAGGTGCTGTGTGTTCCCTGAGTGACCTGGCAGCTTTGGAGCAGCATTTCTGAGCAGAACACGACACTCCTGCCTCCTGCAGATAACTCAGAAGATGTGGTTCTGCTTTTTTTTCCTGAGGAGGAACCATTCAGCCTTCAGAGACATCCTTTTAAGCGCTGTACTTCTCCTGGGTTCTTTTTCTTCATCCTTATTTTTTTCTTTAACCTTCCTTCTCAAAGCCTTACAGATCAATATATTTGTAAATATCCCAGAACCAGGAACATTTTTTAACAAATAATTGTAATTATGTATCTTTATAATTAATGTGTTCAGCTCTGCTATCTTGATTTTGAGAACTTAAAAAAAAAAAACCAAAAAGCAACAAAAAAGCAAACACTAAAAATCTTTTGCTTCTTTTTTGGCCTAAGGGTAAGCTGCTGTTTCTCGATCATAACATTTATAAACCCAGGTTATCACTCAGCTTTCACATGAAAGTCTTGACCTAAACCAAAATAAACCAGGATTTATAAAATTTGACCTTCCAGCTCCAGGGTTTGTTTGTAATCTCGATGTTTTCTTTGAAACTCATGCTAAAATAACCTTTTAACCTGGCATTTAACTGTGATTGTCAAGAATTTGAGATTCTGTTTAGGGAAAAAAAAATAAAAAAGCTGAGAACAGGAATGTTGGTTCACTTAATCTGTTCTCATTTTTGGTCACAAAAATCTCAAATCCAAGTGAATGTCAGCTACCCAGGTGTGATGGTTATAAAGGGTGGAGTTCCGATTTTACCAGGCGTGCTTAGGTTGGAGTATGAGTGGTTTGAATACTTCAAGATTAATAGAAGATCTATTAAGGGTACAGTTTCCCTTAACCCAGTTAGAAAAGTGTTTTATTTGCTTGTTGCATCTCTGGGCAATAAGGATCTTTTGAAAAGAGCTATTTCAGAGCCTTCTCTGCAGTGCTATTTCAGCTGGATTTCTCCCATAACTGATTTTTACCTTATTGCTATTTCTTTCCTCTATAGGCCATACATTCTGCAAGATCAATTTGAAATCAAATCTCCCAGAGATGGACTGAATCTTAAGAGAATTGAGGTTAGGAGAGCCATTTGCTCTCAAAAAGGGTTTTACTCCAGACAGCAACAGCAGTTTTGATGCTCTTAATTTCCTTTCCTGGCTTTTTTCTCAGCTGGGATCTCCAATAATGTCAGAGGCCCAGGCCAGGCAGTGTTCAGCTGCTAAAGAGCTGCTGGTGTGCATGGACTTCCCTGCTGCTTTGCTCTGCATCACTCCTGCTCCAGCCTCAGGTTCTAGCAATTCCATTTCCCAAAAAGATTTACCTTTCACAGTGGGCAAGCTGAAGGTGATGAAGGTGCCTGCAGTCCATAATGGAAAAGAATATTATTATAATTGTTATTATTATTATTATTATCATTATCATCATCATCATCATAATTTCATTTATTAGTTAATTAATTTTGGATTGGGTTGTTCTCCAAGCCCTTGGCAATTAATGTGCTGTTACACCAAATAATGAGTTGGCCTCAGTTTTTCCTGTGCTTGGGTAGCTCAAGGAGAGCACTGGAGGCTACCCAGGCTCAAGTGAATTGAATTTAACCTGACTTGTCATGATTTGAATCAGTAGAATAGAAAATATTTCGTTATCCTGATCAGAAAAAAAGTGATGCTTGTGAAACAGAATCCAGGTTTTCACCTTTTTCTATGGAGTGAATGCCAGTGTCATCATCATTGCAGATGAAGTGTTTGATTTTTGATCCATTTAAAACCCACTGAAATGAGTGCTTCTCTCATTTTCCTGTAATCATTCCATACCTGTAGGAAATTGTCTTGCCTTTCTGACTCTTTTTCCCTGCTTTACTTGCTGCAGTGCTTGGGACTGCATGAGTATTTCTCCTTTGGTTGCTCATGAAAACAAGATGTGTTTCAGTAGGATTTCCTAGTGAACAAGATTTTACATGAATGAAGAAATGAATGTTTGATGTAAAGGCTTTCATTGATTCCCAAAGGCACGGGCCATACAAATTCCCTTACAGCACACTTTTCTGTCTCTTTTGCATAGTCAAAACTATTTCAAAAAGATGAAATTTTAAATATTTTATTAACTGCTGAGAGTTCTACCTTCTCCCTGTGATCATTTTCAAGACAAGTCAAAGCAGTGCCTCCTTTCCCTGAGTATTAAACAGCTTTTATTATTATTATTGTCTGCTGTGGAAAGGTCAATTCTTTCACCTTGGGGAGGAGATTTAGGAGGGGAAAAAGGAGTCAAATAAGCTACCAAGCCCAAGGTAGCAGTTCGTAACACATTTATAATTTTAATATCAGGGCTGAGAGATAATGATAGAAGAGAACTTTTTTTTCCTTGTTGCAGAGTTATGCAAATTCCAGTCAGGTCCCTTTGAGGTATGGTTTTATAGACTCTGTCTTTTCCATTATCAGACATCTCAGTGTCATGACCAGTCCATTGGACTGCACAACATCTATATTATTGTAGCATTGATTGCTCATACCAAAGCGGGTTTGTAATTAGGAGAGCATAAAGTTACTACCTGGAAGAGTGGATAAGGAGAAAATGAAATGAAAAAGTCACTTAATCTTAGTACTGCAGTTCTGCAAAGTACCATTTATTTTTCTCCTCATATAACTGAGTTCTGTGTTGATAACAAGCTGCTGAGTTAATAAATCTGTGGCAGCTATTGAGACTTCTCTTTTAATAACAGAGCTAATGAAGGAGCATTAAGGAAAGGAAAAATAGATTTTGCAGGGTTTATTCCCATCTTGGTACTGTGCTGAGTGCAAGAAGACTTGAGCAAGGAATTGTTTTTATAACAAAGTTCATCTGTTTTTTGCATGGTCACCATTGCATTCCAAGGTTATGTGTACTAAAAAGGAACTGCTGATTTGATTCCCCAGCATTTAATTTTATATTTACTTCATTTTCATGTGATGTAGCCAGCTGCACGATGAAGATTATTTTGTCATATGACAATCTGTTTTGTTTCCCATTTTAGCGCCTCACTGTTCCACCTTTCACTGCTCTAAGATCCTTTCAGCAGATTGAGAGGGCATTTTCAGGTGCTGTGTTCATTTCTGAGATGGATTAGAATGTCTGTAATGGGAGCAGAGTGTGCCCTGCTTTTAAAAGAAATGGACTTCTAAGAATAAAGTGAGAAATAAAATTCTCTTCCCTGTGGGTGGGGTTGCCCAGGAGGCCTGACTGATGCTCACAGAACTGTGCCCAAGTTTTTAGTCATATTTGCACCTTTTCAAGGTACACCTGAGCCTTTGGGCAATGAGTTTTTATTTCATTTCAACTACTTACTCTTATTTTCCCTTCCCATCCCCCCATAATAAAAGGAAATAATTTTACCATTTATTGAGATACAGCTAATTTTATGCTGGAATAGTCAGTTATATTTAGTTTATGAACCAGACTTGCTTTGTGTTGTGTTCAATATGGTCTGTCACATAAAAAAGGTGAATTCAGATGCTGGAGGTAACTGAATGTGCATGTTGAAAGTGATAGAAAATTAAAGATTTCTCAAAATTCTTGCTCAATGAAATGCCAGACCCATCCAGTTTCATATCTAATATCAAACTATTTGTTTTAACTTAAGACATATGTATTATGATAATACTTAGTTATTACCTGAAGAAAGAAATTATATTTATTTACTATTTTCTTTGTGGTTTTGTGTTTTCCTGATGTCCCAGCCCACTTGCAGAAAATGTTCCAGGATGGGGGAAAANAAAAAAAAGAGCTTACCAGTTCTTAGACTCTCTTAATTTGTTTTGAAGCTGCAGAGTTGAAGGTTGAGGCTGGTGTTGGAGGCACTGAGAGCAGCTCTCACTGCTCTTTGCTCTGGGAGGAGCAGCAGCTCACTGCAGTTGATGACTTCTCTTCTCCTGTGCTTTAATTGCCAAGAATTAGTGACACTGCAACCAGTGCAGAGATTTATTCCCATGCAAAACAGATTGACTTAGGGTAATTTGACTACTTTATGCATGGCTGGACTCATTAGGAAGAGGAGGCACGGCAGAACTATAAAAAGAACTAATAATCTTGCTAAAGGAGCCGTTAATTCCCCATTGAATTGGAGCCACTTCCAGCAGCAGGGAAAGGAAAAAAGGGAAAGGGAAAAGGGAAAAGGGAAAGGGAAAGGGAAAAGGGAAATGGGAAAAGGGAAAGGGAAAGGGAAAAGGAAAGGGAAAGGGGAAGGGAAAGGGAAAGGGAAAGGGAAAGGGAAAGGGAAAGGGAAAGGGAAAGGGAAAAGGGAAAAGGGAAAGGGAAAGGGAAAAGGGAAAAGGGAAAGGGAAAGGAGCTGGTTTTGAAATCCTCATGGGCAGCCTCTGTTCTCTGGCCAGAACAGATCCCAGGGATGACTTTCTGACTTTGTCTTCTTCAATTGACCCATTGGTGGGTTAGAGCAGGGGCTGAGGTTGGAGGTCACCTCTGGAGGTCACCTGAAGACTCTTCCATAAATAGAACTGCTTTTTATTCCCTTAATTCTATCTGGCCTATGTTTTTAGGTAGCCCCAAAAGGCATCAACTTTCTGATATTCCAGCCCTGTGTAAAAGTTCCAGCCCTCTTTTGGGGCATCCTGGTGCTGCAGCAGTGCAGGGACAGAAGTGATGCAGAGCAGCCAAACAAACAAGAAAGAAAAATTTCATGGCTGGAACTCACTGTCAAAAAGAAAGATGCAAACCTTTAGAACTCTAAGTGGGGTTAATGTTCTGCCCCTTTTTGTGTGTGTGTGCATTCGTTGCTTTAAAATTTCATTGTGAAGGCATTTAGGAGTGTGGCTGGTGCTTGGTGATTGTTTTGCTGTGATAGAGATATTTATTATTCATTGCAATAATTACTGTGTAATATTTTATACCAGAAGTTGTTCACGTTGCACAATCAGGAAATACTTAGGAAGTGGCTGATTTAACTGTTCTATTTTTAACTCTGTACCAAATTACAGTGAGAGGTGTTTGGGCTTTTGGACTTGGAGCATCCAGCAGGTTTTCACCACTGCACTGGTCAGTGCATTCTCATGAAACTTGAAATGTATTTTTCCAGAGGTTCTGTGCATAAATTATTTATAAAATTGGAAGGATTTTTACCCAGAATTTCATTTATTATATGCTGTTTCCAAGGGGACTGTGTTTCAGGATCCTCCTAATGCTTTTATCACCCAGCTTCTCTGATCAAGAAAGTAATTTATTGCTGATTGCAGAACTCTTGAACTCAGTCTGGCAGCTGCAGTGTGAAATTTCTCTGATCCAGTCTCCTACTTACTTATTTACATATCATTCAGAATGATTTTCAGGGCTGTTTGAAAACCTCTTGACATTGCATTATCCGTGTTTCAAATCTTGTGGTGATTTGTTTTTTTCTCTCTCTTTGTTACAGATAACAAACGAGTAGCTTTGGAAAGGTCTCGTTCTCACCACAACGGAGCAATTGCAGCTGTATGATTCTTCTGATGCCAAAGAATTAATGAATTGTTTTATTTACAACGGAATGGATGTGCTTTGGGAAGAGTTTATCACCCAAATTGGCAATGATCATAAAGGAATACTGGTATTGAGTAAATGAGATGGTGTAAAAATATGTCATTTTAAAGCTGTTGCTAAAAACATCCACATACTGTATCTTATTTCCCCAACTACCAAGATCTGTAAACAGTGTTAAACAGTAGGGTATATATCTTATTTTCTTATGTTCTTTATTTTTTTCTTATTTTTTTTTACCACCCCTTTTGTTTAAGCTGGCAACTCACATGAAAGGAGTTGGGGATTTCTAGGTTATGTTTTATATGGGTAAGAAAATACAGTTTTGTTGAAAGAGTACAGCTGTGGATTCCATTTGCAGTTCTGATTTGAACATGAAAGGAAAAAATAATAAAATTGTATGTTAATAAATTCAGAGATGAGCTGGTCTACATTATCAAATCTTTTTTGTAGCCATAAGAAAGCAACACATAGCCCCAGTCAGGTTGCTGAAAACCTTATCTCAGTGTAAAGCCTGGTGGATTCAGCTGTTTTAGCTGCCAGTAGGATACACCACATATCTACACTTTTGGTGATATGATGATGTGTAGTTACTTATCACTGCTAAAAAGAAAAAAAAAAATTAAATAAAACAGAGCATAGAATTTTTCCAAAATGATATCAAGGGCAGAATATGTTTTTAACTGTATCTAAGGAGGGATTTTTCTAATTGTGCACTTATATATTCTTTATAAAGGTATTTGGGGGAAAGTATGATTGTCCTATTTTGATGATGCTAAAATACCTGTGTGTAGGTTTTTAGAGACAAGCTACAGGATGCAGTTTGTCAGAACTGCCTCTGAGTTTTCCCTCTGTTTCTCAGGTAAAATACGTAGCAGGGTCTCCACTGGTGGATTTTAATGCTGAGATTTTTGCAGCTACCAACACATTTCCTACCTGGAGCACTGCCCAGCAGTGACCAAGGCTGATTTTTGGCAAGCTCCTCCCATTCCCCTCTGTGTCCAGGCACTGCAGTTTGTTCTGCCACTGTCCCCTCTGTCCCCAGGGCAGTGTCCAGCCTGGCTGGGCCCACTGCAGCTCCACTGCTCACCTGCCTGGGATGCAGGATTGGAATTCCAGTGGAACTACTGCCCAAGTTGCTGAGCTATGATGTTTTTAAAGAATCAGGATGCTCTGTAGTAGCTGGCACTTGTTCTCATTTATTAATACTTATCACTGATTGATGAAATAGTTATGGATGCTTTTATTGCCTGGTGTTTTGGGGAGCTTGGGGTTTTTGTAGTGTCTGTGAAGCTGTTTGGAAGGTGAGATGTCTGTGCACAACCTGCTTGCTCTGGGGGCACTTTGCTCCTGGGCCAGTGGATCTTTGCACTACTGCTTGAGCCAAGCATCTTTGTACAGTAAATTCTTTTTGCTTCTCTGCTGAGATCCTCTTAAAACTGTGGGACTAGTTTGGGATAAATTCTCACAATTGCAAACTGCGTTATTGTAAGGAAAGATACAGCTCCTTTTCAATCTAGTATTGAATTTTTAATTTTTTTTTTCAAAACTTGTCTTCAAAGAATGCAGGGGGTTTGCCCATAGCTCTAAACATAGGAATACCACTGAAACCTAGTGAAATGCTTGCTGTCAACTAAATACTCTCCATGAACTTTGGGGGTTTTAGTAACACACTGAAGAGTTGTATGGTACTTCAGGAAAAAAAAAAAAAGAAAAAAAAAAAAAAAAGAAAAAAAAAAAAAAGCATGCAACAGGATTTTGTCTCCTTGTTTATCAGTAAGAGCTAAAAAGAATTCTATCCTGTTTCGTGCAAGGTCAACAGCAGCCTTGTATTGAAGCATTGCTTCTTTAAATGGAACTATTACTTTGCCAGTTCGAAAAATGTGCTTAATGTACAAAGCCCGTTTAAAGGATTAGGTTCATAATGTCTATATAAATCAATAGTGTCTTAGAATTCAGATTTTGAAACTAGCATTTGCTGGGATTTACAAGTATTGGTATAATCTTTATATGTGAAAACTCAAAAGCTCTCCACAGACTCTTTATACGATAGTAGTAATTATTAGTGCACAAGTTTTGCATTTCCATGGGTTATATTTTTTTTTGGAAAGCTCTGAGAAAGCTGGCTACAGATTTTCAAGAACCAAATCTTAGGAAAAAAAAAAAAAAGGCAAATCCGAAATAACAACATCATCTGATGCTTCTATTTTACTACTATTTTTTTCATATTTGAAACATTTATATAATTTAATGGACATATCTGTTAGAACAAAAGTGTCTTTCAAAGGAAAACTAGTTTAGAAGATAATTTATGTAAATATAGGGTGCTCGTATTTATGAAGTCTAAAATATTTTCTGAAATTGATGCTGGTCACTTTGTCTTTTGATAGTTTTTCAGTCTATATTAAATTGCAGATATTTTTAATGTTTTTATTATTGATCTAATTTTCAGAGGTGTCACATGTTTATCTAGAAGTGTAGAAGAGTAGCACCTTTTTCAGAAATGCACTTGCCTTATTTTCTAATTTTAAAAAAGAATGAAATATATCAGTTAAATTATATTTGTATTCAAAGTAATCCCAGAAAGAAAATCACTGGAGGGTTCATACATGAATTTCTTGCTAATTATGTTTCACTCTCTGTCCTCTGAGACATGACGTTGACAATATACCAGCACATCTGTTTGCATTCACATTTTACCAGTTACAAGTACTGAGAGAGGTTTTTTGGGGTTTTTTTTAATGATGTTACACTGTTTACATTTCTTAGCTTATTTAAGAGGAAGATAATTTTACCTTTGTGATGAATCAAAGCCCCAAATGTCATGGGAATGAGAAGTTTCAATCGTATATAAATGTAGAAATCTGTGGCTGGGCAGGTCAGAGGTGGAAGGCACTGGGCTCCTTTTGCTGCAGTTTTCTGCAGTTCAGAGAAAACAATTCTGTGCTGTGTGTTTGTTGTGGTTCTGCAGGGATCCTTTCCCAGCACGGTGATTCTGTGTTAATCAAATTTGTTTGGCTAAAACCAAACCAGAATCAGTGCTCCAGGGGCACACAGGGAGCATTCCCAGGAATATTGGTATTTGTTCTGGTTTTAGTTGTCTGTGGTCAGTGTGAGGGATCTGAAATGATCTGTTCTTCTTGAGAACTGAGATACAAGAGCGTTCCCACAGTTCCCTTCTGTAATATGCAAATAATCATGAATATCTGTATATTTTTGCATTTTTGTGTGTGGTATATGTACTACCTCAGACAAATGCTGTAAAAAAAAAAAAAATTAAAAAAAAATCATATTTTCATGGTTTCTATCCAAGCCACAATTCATTAGTGGCCTACTTTAAATTCATCCCACAACACACCAAACTCTGAGAATCTGGCTGAGTTTGAGGTTTGGCTCTGGAAATCCTCTTATAGCTTTTGTTAAGGAAACTTTGCAGCTTTTGCATCCCTCAGGCAAGCCCTGCTTTGGTGGGTGACTTGAGTCCCTCCTGCCCTGAGAATGATTTAGCTAGTCAGTATTTCAGGCTGGTAATAGTTCTGTGGGAGCAAACTTCCCTCTGTGTGTAAATTGCTTTTTTTTCCCATCCAGCAAAGGCTTGGCTGAGTTCTACTTTGCTGTTTTGCCTTCCAAGTGCTGCAAGGTCGGGCAGGACGAGTGCTGAGCAGTGTCCAGCCCACCTCTGATGTGCCATACTGTATTTGCAAGTTTAAACTCCTTTTTAAATAAGTATTTGTGAGAAACCTCTTCTGCGCTGTCTCCACACACGCCCACGCATGCACAGGAAATGTAAATAAAATTTTTAATTTTTTTTTTTTTTTTTTAATTAAGAAATCAAAGCAGATACAGCCAAATGCCTCAGCTTCAGGTGTGTCCAGCTCTCCTGGTGCTACTGTTGTGCTCCAGGGAGGGGGTTGTGTGAGCCTGTGCATCCTGCAGTCCTGCCAGCACCCACTGGTGGCACTGGGACAGTGGGGTAGGACCAGGGCTGGTTCTTGGAGTGCTTTGAGCACTGTTTGAGGTGATACATATGCCACAGAATGTGAACAATAACCTGTCACAGTTCAGTCACTCTGCTATCATGCACCATTTGATTTCCCTTTTGGAAGTCATAGGACTCCTGATGCCAAAAAAAATAAATAAAAAAGAAAAAAAAAAAAAAAAGGTGACAAAACTCATGCATTTCTATTTTTTAAACAGCTCTGTGTTTGTATGTAATGTTTAAAATAGGAATTTGATGAAATCACAGCCTGGCCATTGTTAATCCATGTATTCTGAAAACTGTAATAAAGATATACATACCATGATTCTGGTAGATGCACCAATGTTTTACTTGATTATCATGATTATTTCCTTTTGAGTACCATCAAACCTGGGTTTGCTGTATAAAATTGTCATGCTGAAATTACATTCCATTTTGGCTTACTGTCCTTTTATGGATTTCTGTCTTTTTTTTTTTTTTTCTGAGGTGTCAGTTCTATTTGACTTGAGTTAGGGGAACAAGGTGGTGCCTTTTCCTTTGAAGGAGGACTTTAAAAAACAAATAATCCAAAAGACTATATATTTTAAAACCCCCAACATTAAATCATGGCAATACCATTTAATTTTTACAAAAATAACAATAAAAGGGAATCAATGAACAAATCCCACGGGTCCATCTTTATTTTAAGAGGCTGGATTTCAGTATAGAATTTTTAAGCAGACATATGGTCAGACAGCTATTGCTGATGTTTTCCAAATTATTTAATTCATTCCCAAAATGGTCTTAGCAAAACAGAAACGTGACAGACTCTTCCCTTCAAAACTGTTAATGATGGATGTCACCACAACAGCCTGAACTGCACAACAGTGTAGAGAGATAGCTCTGAATTTACTCAAAATTCTAACTGGAGATAACCCTAATGGATATCAGCAGCCATGCTGATACAACTCTCCTTAAATAACTTTTCTATATGTGGAAAAGATGTGCCCAGGGATGGTCAAAGGCACCATATAAATATATATATATATATTTATATTTATATTTATATGTAAACTTCCCCCAAACCTTCTGCAAGTGCCCACATAAATTTTATATAAGCTTTGATTCTTGAAGCATTATTAATTGTGGGGTTTTAAAAAATAATGTTAATATCACTTGTATGGGTTTATTAGAATTGTCATTGCTTTCTTTAGCACCCTTTGATAGAGTTTTGGGTTTTTTTTTTTGTTTATTGCATTAATGTTTTCATCTCCTAATTATCTAGAAGTAGCTGATTCCCTCCTTTAAATACTCATAATGTGAAACTTAAAAGTATGATCACTGTGGTATCAGGTGATTAAAAATAATTTCATAATTTCTTTTTCACAAAAGTGGACATGGATTCTGTTTGGGAGAAAACACTTCCAAGTATCTCCAAGTTCCTGTGGATTTAACCAGGCACAGTGGAAGTGTCTTTTGAAGCATCCCCATCATGTTTGTGCAGTCATTCACACAGCATCACCTAATTATTGCTTTATTATTGCTTTATTCTAGCAGTCCTACTCAGCTGGATATTTAAAGCACATCCTGGCAGAAAAGAGCTCTGTCTGGCTGAGGAGAGTGGGAGACAAGCATCTGACTTTTTGAATAGTGAGGGATCAACAAAAGGAGGAGTTGGGGTGGTGATAATCAGCTGTCAGTCTGAGCTCTCCATCATGCTGGCAAAAATATCCCGAGGAACTTCGTGATGTGCGCATTTGGAAATGTTGGAATGACATACAGTGCCAGAAAGGACAGGAAGGAATCATGAGGAAGAACAAAATGCACACAGAATGTTACAAAGCGATTTCTGGGAGCTGGTGTTTCACAAAGTGGTGAAAACACAGAAATGCCTCGAAGAGAAAACAGAGAGACGAAGTGGTGCCTTAAGGAGGGAGGGAGCAAACTCAGAGCAGAGCCATGTCCGTGTCCAGAGTGCCAGAGCCGTGTCCAGAGTGCCAGATCCATGTCCAGATTTCCAGAACAATATCCATGTCCAGGGTGCCAGAACCACATCCGTGAGGGTGTCCAGAGTGCCAGATCCATGTCCAGAGTGCCAGATCCATGTCCATGAGGGTGTCCATAGTTCCAGATCCATGTCCCAGATCCATGCCCATGAGGGTGTCCTGCACAGCCCAGAGGTGCCCATGGGGAGGGACAGATCAGGGTTCATCCACTCACTCCCACAACTGCCTTCCAAATGTCCAAATTGCCTTTTTCAAAGAGCAGCCATTCTCCTCTTGCCTGCTGAGGTTTGGTGGGCACCCTCAGCCCTGCACTACACAATCCTGTGCAAAATTTCCCTGCAAAATTCAGACTGAATTGCCCATCTCTAAAGTGAGGTGTTCTGTTCAGAGATCACCAAGGAACTGCCATAAGCATAGAAAAAAACTTCTCTAGTGCAATACTTCACACCAGGTAAAGCTGAAGTTAATTTAAAGGATGTTCTTAACTATAAAGTGGAATTAGATACCTAATTTTTAAAAATCTGGTGTCAGAAGGAACAGCTTTGCCCCTGCAGTAGTTCTGCATTTATTGCAAGTCTTCCATACTGAATGAGGGGTTAGTGCTCTTTTCACTTGGAGTTGTTCCAGAATGTGATAGTCATAAACTGGAGCAGACACAACTGACACGAGGGGACAAGAACTCAACTGTGCTAAATAATTCAGCAGAAAAAATTTCAGGTGCTTCTGGGGGCTTTTTGCACCTGCCCTTGTATTTTCTTCCTAAATCATTTCATTTTGGTAATCTGACTTTTACAGCAGCAGCCATTTAAAGAAGCACTAAATCACAGGCAGTAAAACCCCTTTTACACAAAGGAACAATTTAAAAAGGACAAACTTCATTTTCCTGGGTTTCAGTGAACTCTATCAGGTGAGTGTTGTCTTTCACCATTCTTTTGTGCTTGCCTTGAGCTCACCATGTATTTTGCCCTGCAAAATCTGAATTTTCCTGATTCCTGGATTTGGCAAAGGACTGACACAGTAGATAAAAGGTCTCTTGATGTTTTTGTCTGTGTGGCCCAACAAGATTCAGACTTGCAGCTCCTTATCTGTGAGCCACACAGGCTCCAGTCTGAGGGTCAAGCTTGGCTTCCTGTCAGGCAAAATTTAAAACACCAAATGCAAAGTGAAGAGAACCTGGAGGGCGACAAAAATGCATCTGTTGAACCGCAGCTCTGATGTCTTGGTCTGGTTGGACTGCTAGAGAATTTTGGCCTTTGAATAAAAATATTTATGCATTTTATTAAGATATCTGGTAGAAAAGTTATGCCAGGTTTTGTTTTAGGTATTGCAAACTGCCAGGATTATTCCCTCCTCAGATTTTTGCTGTTGCTCACTAATTTCCCCATTTCTGGCTTTAATTTGAGCCAGACTGGTGAACACTTGCAGTGAGCAGAGGTGCATTGATCAGCCAGGTGGGGCTGAGGAGATGAGCAGGGGAAGCTTTCCATGTAAATTCTTCCGTAAAGCAAAACTATATTTTTACAGGTAGCTCCTTGTATAATCAAGGAAGCAAATTATATAAACCAGATCTTTGATCATGAAGATGTTTTCCATGCAAAGTATGCTACTTTTCCTACATTAATATCCTGTTTGCTCCTAATGAAGGCAGAGCTGCAATTTTTGTTACAATCCAGTACCAACACAGTCATCATTTCCTTTCATTTTGATTTTCATCAGATTTCTTTCATGGGGATCAGTGGCAGGTGCCTGAGTCTAGAAAGGAGCAGGTGTGAAAGATCAGCTACAATCTGATGGTTGATTCAAACCAAAAGGTTTCTGTTGAACATCAGAATTTTTTCACCTATTAATCCAATTTTCCTTCCACTCTGTTTTGTCCACTGCTCTTTTCAGTTGTTTTTGTCTCTCCACACCATTTCAGGGGCTGCCTGTGCAGAGCAGAAAAGTGAAGTTCTCAGTGAACATTTTCCAACTGGAGGAGCAAGGAATGTCCAGCAGAACAGGTGGGAGAGTTTTCTAAAGACACAAAATTCAGCAAACAGAAGCAGGGAGAGGTGATCCTCCCAGATTTCATGGCACAGTGGCTCCACTCTACAGGCAGGGCTCACCCAAGGGGGCCAGAGTGTGCTGCTAAAACATCCTTCACCTCTCCCTGCTCCTTGGAAAAGAGTTTTAGCTGAGCTGCCCACTGAGCAAAGCTCCTGAGCTCTGCTGGATCCTCCTGAGCTCTGCTGGATCCCCCTCTTCTTCTGCAATGTGTTTTTTTCTTCCCCACCCTCCAGAATAATTTTGTGAGTGTGAGGTGGGGAGGAGGAGTTTGCTGGACATCTCTTGAGTGGGCAGCACTGACAGGGACAGGCTGGCATTGTTTTATTGGTGCAGCATGCTAGGAAATGGAATATTGATGGGAGGATTTCCCCTTAGTGTCTGGAGGGTGAGGGGACCTGTGCTGCCCTGCAGGGACAAGGATTGCATCCATCCCTGGTGCAGGGCTGAGAGAAGCAGAGGTGTGCACTTCTCAGGAAATGTAAATGCATCAGTCTGTAACTGCCCCAGAAAATGTGAATACATCAGTCTGTAACTGCCCCAGAAATTGTGAATACATCAGTTTGTAACTGCCCCAGAAAATGTGAATATATCAGTCTGTAACTGCCCCAGAAATTGTGAATACATCAGTTTGTAACTGCCCCAGAAAATGTGAATACATGTCTGTAACTGCCCCAGAAAATGTGAATACATCAGTCTGTAAGTGCCCAGCAGTGTGTGATGGGAATAATTATTTTGTCCCAGTTCATTTTAACAGTGGTGGAATTAAAATCCAATCTGTTGAGTGTTGATTTTCTCTCCCCCCAGAGGAGGCAGCCCCTGAATGTCCTTCCCAGAAAAGCACCTGAGAAATGAGGAAATGAATCTCATTCTGGCAGAGTTAAATATTTCTGAATCCCCCATCTCAGCTCACACCTAAAGCTGGGCCCAGCCTTTCTGCAGGACAGCATCACAAACCCCCAGCTCAGAGGCTGATTAAAAACTTTTCCTTGGAGCTGGTAGCTGGTTGCAATTTAGAATATGAGTTGCTATACTGAGATGCTGAAAACTGTAAACACTATTTGCATTTTGTTATGAATGTTTTGCATAACTTTAAGGATGTTTTCTTTATCCCCAAGTGGGTCTGGTTTGAGCCCATAATGTACTGTGAAGTTCCAGGAACAGAAAAATTTATTGAGCACAAGCAGGCCAGTATCACAGCAGACGTGAGAGTGTTCAAGCAAAGAGTGTTTTGCATTAAAAATGTGTATATATTTGCATTTTTGATGCAAAAAGCTATTTAATCAACACTGCAAATGGAGCCCATAGCTGAGGCAGTGCAGAATTCTATGAAATTGGAAAGTTCTGTGTAATTTCTGAAAAACAAAGTCTATTTTGCACAGCTCTAACTATAGCTAATATTTAAACCAATTTAATAATCAGTGAACTAACATGGTAGCAGCACTTCAAGCTTCCTTATCATTTTAAGTTCTTTGTGTCCCTGGCTCTGTGCAGTGGGTTGATTTTAAAACATTTTGAAATCAAACCTTTATCCTATTTGCTAGGAAAAGAAAGATTGAGATCTGAATTTTAAACATCTTCATTTTAGGTATGTTGGTTTTAGTTCCCAGTTTTAAGGGAGTTGCACTGGGGGAATCTCAGCCCAAGGAAAGCCAAAGTTGAAGCTTCCCATCCCAGTCCCAGCTGTTTTGTCCCAGTTAAATTCTTTGGATTTACACTCTGTGACTACTGCTCTGAGCTGATTAAGAACTCCAGGATTTTATTTCCCAAATCCTGATTTTTGAAAGCTCTATTTTATCCAGAATGAGCTCTGTTTTCTAGTGCTTGGCAGTCACCATAAATTGGTCCTCTGAGTTTGATTCTACTTGGAAAAGGGAGTCACCTCCATCCCAAAGCAGCTTTTAATCCAGTTAGCTGTTATCAACTGTTCATTCTTATGCAATAACGATACATCAAATCATTTATTTCTCTTGCAATCCTCCTTGCTTGTGTTGATTTTTATTTTAGTGAACAAATGTCTCCACTATCAAAATTCCACCACACAGGTGGGTGATTCCCAGTCTCTACTGGCTGCCACAAAAAATTCCTTGCTTGGAGTTAGAAAAAGTTTTTTTAAATCTCCATTTTCTGAAACTGTGTTTATAGAGAAGCTGAATTTCAATACAGAACCAGAGGAAATGTGATTTTCAGTCAGTAGTGTGGTTGGTCTTTTTTCTTTTTTGCATTGGCATTATTAAATGAAAAGGAGATCCTTCTTTCACAGAGTAAGAGAGAACTGCTTTTTCCTTCTATAAGCAGAATTTCTTGTGTCAAAGGCTCAGGATATTTTGTAAAGACTATAACTGTGTTAATCCGTGTTGAGTTCTGTGTTGTGATTTCCAGACAATGTCATTGGCTGGAACAGGGAATCTCAGATGTCAGGATCTTGTCTGTGAGCTATTTCCACTCTTAAGTGGAGTGCAGAATGTCACTGTCATTCCAATTAGTGCAGCTGATTGGAATTAAATTTGTTTTATTTGACATACTGCAATATTTTGCTTCAAGCCAAACATTTTGTACACCATAGAGAAACAGCACATAATAACAACAGACATTAAGGCTAGTGGCAGACAGGACCTCTAAGAATTGTCAAAGAAATCAACTTTCTCATTTTTGCAGTGTTTCAGCTCTATTTGTTGCAGCAACACTGACAGATATTTTGGGACAAAACCACACACATTGTGTTCCTGGCTTGCTGGGCAGTAATATTAATTTACTTTGCCACATAAGGATATTCATTTGTGAGACTTCATTGTACATTCTTTGCTTAGGAAATTGAGAGGAAGAAATTTAAAGTAAGATTCTTAATGCTAGTCCTGCTCTTCTTTAGTGGCTTCTGAATTGGGCTTGTAAAATTTGGAATTACAAGGGTGGAGCAGTTCTCCTTCCCTGCAGGGATCATCAGTTTATATTATCAGTGAATTCGTTCCAGAGGCACAGAATCACAGAATGTTCTGGGTTGGAGATCAAGTCCAGCTCCTGACCCTCCAGGGGCACCCCAGGAACCCAAGGGACTCAGGATCCCCAGAGTCACCCCAGGATCACCTCAGGGTCACCCCAGGGGCTCAGGACCCCCATCCCATGCCCCGAGGGAGAGGTGCAGAAGTGTCAGTCCCTAGGCTGAGAGGGTTTACAAGGGATTCCCCTTGACCTTGTCCTGGCTGCCATCAGGGTCTCCAAACCCTCAGCTCTCCAATGTGCCTTGGGTGCCCTGGGAGAAGATGCTCAGGAAAGAATTGGAGAACCCAGTGGTTTGCAGAGACAGTTCTGCAGGAGATGTTCAAGTCTGAGTGGACTGAGACTGAATTTCTCTGCCATTATTGGCCATGCAAATGAAACAAAAGATGTGCTGGCAAGGCACTGAGGAAGGAATGGCAGAGGAGGAGGAGCCCTCCATCAACACAGCCTGTTTTATATAAATAAACCTTCCTCTGCCTGCCTGTCAGTCAAACATCCTCCACCAGACATCAGAAACGTTTCTACGTGCCTAACTTAACTTTTGCTAGAGTGCACTTGTATTGGAAACCAGGGCTCAGCTCATCCAGCTGCTGTTGGGGGTGCAGAAATAGGAGAGAACAATTGCTGAAGCACAAGAACTCCTCACTCAAGGAAACACAGCTTTTCTTGCCACACAAACACAGCAGTGTAATTACTCTGCTAACGGGACAACTGTCAGATTTTCATCTGCATGACAGATTCCTTGGGATCCCTCTCAGGCACAAAGCTGGGTCCCAGTTCCATTGCAGCAAGCTTCAGGAATTCCTTGGTAGCAGAAAATGTTCTGGAGTAGAATGATAACAAACGGTTTGAGGGATGTGGGAAAAGGAGAGTATTACATAGTGAGAATATTTATGTAGAAGTATTTGTAAAAATAATCCCAGAAAAAGCACCTTTCTATGTCTTGAATGTCACAGGAGGAAATTTTCAGAGGATACATTGCAATCTTTTAAATGATTCCTGGTCTATTATTTATTACACTGGCATTTGGGGAATTATTATGTTTGTTTTCACTTGTTGTGGCTTTCAAAACATGATGGTACTATCCACATTTTCAATCAATAACATGACATTCTCAGGCATCATTTCTCTGGGATCCAGTGATGTCCAGAATTTCAACCATCATCTTGAAATATCAACACAGGACTGCTCAGTCAGATGAAGCATCACTTCCCCTTTCTTGGGTCTGATCCTTTAGGAGACTTGGCTCAAATTAGGGCTCAAAAAAGGTTCTCATAGTTCAAAATTAATTTTAATAAATTCCTGAAAAGAACAGGAAAAAAAATCTTACAAGCTGCAGAGCTTTTTTTCTCCCCATGAGACAACTGTTGCTGCCATATTCATCTGGGACTCACTGCTGCTGACAACCAAAATTAACTAGAAAATCCAAAGTGGGGATGGAATATTCTCGGTCTGGAAGGACAACACGGACCATAAAAGCTTTCTAGGCCCTTTTAAATGCACAGCAAATGCTTTTCCATGCAGCCCCTGACCCCTGGCATGCCTGAGCCCTGCTCCAGCAGCAGCACAGCTGGGAGAGCAGCCAGGGGCTGGGCTCACAGCTGCTCTGAGCTCCTGGTGCTCGCAGGGCTTTTTGTTTGCGCTCCATTTCAGCAGGGTGAGGCTGGGCAGAGGCCAGGGCAGGAGCTGGGGAGCACTGGGGGATGTTTGCACTGCACACTGAAGCTGCTGCTGCTACAAGGGAAATATAAAATTGTTTAATGGTGCCAGGAGACTCCAGTGAAAGTGAGAAATCCAAGGCAGGCAAGAATCATCCCTCTGGGGGCAGCAAGAGTTCCCTGCCCAGTGGAACCAGGAATATGAGGGTTATGGCTTCTCTTGGTCCCTCCAACCGTGAGAGGTATGAGCTGGAAGGAGCAGCAGGAGCACAGGGAGGTGAAAGCAAACAAAACCTTTCTCCATGCAGCTGTTGCACAGCTCTGAATGAAGTGCAATGTGGTGGAGCAGAGCTGTGTAATAGGGGTGATATATCCTGCAGATAAACACAACAAAACCTCCTGCAGAAGGCAGGCATGCTCCCTTGGGATTTTATGCTATAGCTTTATGGACTTTTCAAATGAATATGTATTAAATCTAGCATATTAAATATATGTCTAATTACTTGTATTTTTAGTGGCTGTTGACAGAATTTATTCCAGCAGCTCTACTTACTCATGTATGAGAGAAGAGACTCTATTATCTACTGCTTGCAAAGTCTACATCTGTTTTTGTTCCATTCTGCTGCCATGTAGCTTCAGCAGGGCGAGCAGGAGTTACTCCAGTCTGTCAGAACACATAATCATCCCAGGTTAATTCAGAACTTCCCTTCTTTCTCCCAGCATTACCCTTTTACATCCATTGCTTCCTTTGTTTTGGGTCACTGGGCCAGGCTTTCTGTCTCGTTATCGGAGTTTCACAGTTCACAGTCTGAAACCCCTCCAGTGCTTAACAGATGTTGCAGGCAGGAGATGTTTAACCACTGCTGCTGCTCAGGTAAACACAGCCCTCGTGGAACAAGGTGAAGAATTGCTTTCCCAAATAGAAATGACACTGTGAGATGTTTTACTAAGGCTCATCTTACAATTATCTGAGGTTTAGAAAATCTACAGTGTCCCTTCCCATTGTTTGCCTTCAGCTGTCCCTGGGATTCCAGTCCCACTGCCTTTAGGGGCTCTAAGCAGATGTACAAATAACTGATACTGCTCTAAATACTGCCCTGGGCAGAGCTGAGTATCAGCCCCTCCTGTTCATCAGTCTGAACAGAATTATGGTGACAATAAATGCTGACCTTTTGGTCTGAGACAGATTTTATCCAACTGGGATATCACCCACATTAGTCAGTAGAAAGTGATGAAGAGGAGGGTGTACATTAAAACTTAAATTCCTTGGGAGTTTAGGAGCCTAATCCTGGTCTGAGGTTTTAGATCAGAATCTTGGAGTTGAATTGCTGTGTCATATGTCTCAATAATCATCATTATTTTCTCCTAATGCACATCTAAAGAAAGATGTATTTCTGCTTCCTGCTATCTTCTTTCATATAATTTGTGGCCCTATCATTTTTTCAGGCTGGGAAAATCATCTTCCCAGAAGCAGGAGGCAGCATTATCCTGGCTCAGTGTTAGCATTCCTCAGAGTACTCCAGGCTCATGCTCACGTTTCCCACTCCATGGAATATATTTATTCAACACCTTTTTTTTTTTCCTTGCTGCAAAATGTACAGACAATCCTTTCAACTGCTGAACTGCTGTATTACAAGAGGCCCCAACTAACTGCTTTTACTCTGGCAAGCTGCTGTGCTTGCTGAGTTTCCTGCAGAGCATGATAATGCATGTAAAGCATGGCCAGGAAAAGCCCACTGGGAAGTTCTGCATCCCAGCAGAACGCCTTTGGATGTGTTTTGTGTGCTGAGCCTCTCAGCCCAGAAAGAGGCAGCCTTGAGTGGGAGCTCAAGGATGAGGAAATGTAGGATTTTACACA
>PYHW01009577.1:862834-874789 GCA_013186435.1 Turdus rufiventris | reverse complement strand
ATTTAAGCAGCCTGGAGTTGTGGAAGGTGGGTCCATGAAATTGGGGTTGGATTAAGGGATCTTTAAGGTCACTCTCAACCCCAACCATTCATGATTCCAGGAGTTTCAAACTCTTGTGCATCTACTCTGGCACCTTTCACTTGTGTCATCTATGGGAAAAAAAAGTGAAATTTAACTACATTTCTTGAAGCTGAGCTTCTCCTCTTTCCCTGATTTTTGCCACAGCATCTCTAGAAAATGGATGGAGGAAAAAGAAGAAAGGATTTGCTGAGTAAAGGAGAGCAGGGCCATGCTTTGCTCACTGTCCGTTTTCCAGTTCTCTGTCTATTGTTCCATTAAATCTTTAATGCAAAAGCTTCATATGCTTATCTGCTTGATTAAGTACACACTATCTTCTTTCATCTTCATCATTAAACTGACAGTAATTACACCAAATTGAATGCATGACCTCTAAGTGTTTGCCCCAGTAAGTTACCAGAGAAGGACTGGTTATACTTTCATCAAAGTCACCAAGATTTAGTTCCCCCAGTACAGAGACAGCAATTCACATCAGAAAAAGGTGCAGATAATTGCCATTTATTACCTGCAATACAAATCAGGTCTGGATCCTCTGTCTGTGTTGGCATGAAAAATAACCACGACTCAGCAGGGCGAGAGGTGCTGACCCACCAGCTAATGAAGCATCAAAATGAAACCAGCAAAAGGGATTGACTTTCAAAGTCAATGAAATGGACAAGAAAAAAAATAAATAAAAGGAAATATTTTATATATTTTCAAGGATTAGCATTAATTTGTTTTCCTTTTTTTTTTTTTAATTTGCTCTTGTTATTTCAGCCCTGCAGAATGGGCTCATCTAAACCTAAACATCTTTGTGGGAAAGTGTATCATGTGGAGAAAGCTTAAAAATATTGGCAACCCCCCTATTATTCAAACAGAGAGCTCTTCCACCTTTCTGCCTGTGTCAGATTCCCAGTCTGAGGCAGCTCTGCTCCTGTGGAATCTGCCCCAGCTGTGACAGGCTGAGCTGGGACTGCAGAAAACCCAGCTCTGTTTTAGCACAACAAACAGGAATAAATGTCACTCCAACAATTCTCAGGTAAATGGCCACGTCTGTATTTAACATTTTGACCTAGATGTAATTGGCTCTAATCAATCACTAATTGCTTTCAATTTAAGCATACATGAGAACTAGTAAAGTGCTGTTCTTTCAAATATTTCTCCGAAAGAGCAGCTTTTATTGGAATTATTCCACAAGAAGCTATGGTGGCACAGGTCAGTGTCTAGGCTACTTTTCAAGAAAACAAAAGAATTAAAGTTTATTGCCTTTATCTGGAAACTATTTCTACGAGAAATACAAGTAGAAATACGTAGAAATATGAAATATTTCTATGAGTGTTGCAAAAGTTTTGTTTGCTACATGGCAATTTACTACTTTAGTTCCTAACTTGCATCAGTTGGCACATAATGAGATCAAGTGAGAGCTCAGCCTTAAGCTGTCTGTCTGTCAGCATATTATCTGTTCTGCCAAGGAATAGGAGCTAGCAGAGCAGCTTGGATAAATCAGCTTTTGCAGTTGTCATTTCCTGCTATATGGGGACTTTGTGATAGAAATACATTGTCTAGATTAGGCATGGATTGATAGCTGTGCTCTCCAGGAATGATGAAGAAATATCAGAGAGGATCATTATCCACAGAGGCAGCTTCTTCCAGCCAGTCACTGCTTCACCTTCCATGGGAATAACTTCTCTCCATCTCCTTCCACAGAGCTGAGCTCGTGTGAGAAGCAGTGAAAAATTCCAAAATTCCATCGGTGAGTGTCTCTGTACCGAGCTGAGCAGCTGCTGGAGCAGAATCCCTGAGACTCTGCAGTGCTGGACAGTTCCTTTCCAGCTTTTAGAAAACAAGAAGGCAACATCAGATTGCATTCAGGAAGTAGAAAGGAAAAAAGAAGAGAGCAAAATTCAGTCTTCACAAAGCAGAGTGAGATGCTGAACGTGTCGCAGGACTGGAGCAAAGGTTAGAATTGGAATGTAAAATATTGTACAGCCCCAATTCCAATCCCAGTGCATGTTAGAGCAAATCCAGGTAATGTAAATGTGGCAGTCCCACACAGAGGCGGGGGGACACCTCTCATTTTCGGTGGTTGGTGGTGGCAGGGATGCTCAGGGTGCAGAGGCATTGCCTGGCTCAGGACCAGCAGCCACCAGGTAACTGTGGCCAGGAATCCTGTGAGCCATGGCTCTCTTCTGAATCCCTGTTCTACTGCAACGCTTCATTCATTGTAGAAAAGACACAGAAAAAAAAATCCATTAAAATACGTTTATCTTAACTTTAAATGTGTTTCACATTGGCACTTTCTGGTTTATCTTGATCCATCAGACCAGATCTTGTAACGTCTCCCTTTCCAGCTGCCCTGCCTTTGAACCATGTGTCTGGAGAGCTGGAATCAAAGAACTTCTGTTCTTTGACCTCCTGGTGAAGGCAACAGAGGCCACTGATGAGTTTGTCTGCAGTGGAACGTGCTGATGGTGAGTATGCATTAGGTACTGTTTATTTTATTATACCAATAATTACATGGAAGTCTGCAGCCACCTCTCCATATTCTGTTTTCACACCAGAAATGCTGGATGGACACAGTCCCTGTTCTTCAGAGCACTGGCTCAGGTAAAAACGATTCTTACACACAGAGCAGTGACTCCAAGAAAAATCTGATTTCATAGCTGTCCATAAGAATCCTTTGATTTGAAAATGCTGGTTTTCCATATGAGATAACTGAAGCATGAATATTTCCACCATGATAAAAGATGAATCAGCTTTCCCTAGGAGCATCTCCCAGACCCATTGCAGTCTGTCAATTCAGGGTTTAGCTAAGCTGAGCCTGCCAAAGCGTGATCTGGTTTTGAGATGTGCCATGTGGGCACTGAGATTAAACCTTCTAACTTATCACTTACAAATTAAGCTGGTATTCAACATCAGAGGCATCAAAGTGTTTTCTGCCCGTATCACAAACTGAAGAGATTTTTATAGTATTCTGACAAGGCACAAATATAAGAATCAAATCAAGCAAAAATTGTAAAGAGGTAATGCAAGAAAAGAAATCAAATGCTGTAGGAGCTGAAACTTGAAGTGCAGGGGTTTGATAGGAGCCTCTTTTGTACTTGTGGAAGAATGAAATAAATGCTATCTGGCAGCATGTGTGGCAATGTGCTGAGAAAAACAGAGAAGGTGATCTCTAGCTCAGGATGATAAGATTCCTGACCCCATTTCTTCAGATGCTTGTTGTTCACAGTCTGGGAGCTATTGTTGTTGTTGTAATGCAGATGTGAATCAGGTAAAAGTCTCACTTCAATCCATTCCTACATTTTCACTGCTCATCTGGAACTGCCTGAACTCCCACCTGAAGAACCCAAGATTGCAGCTTCTCCCCCAGGTGTCAGGATTTAAACGCAGCCAAACGCTGCTGCTTTAACACCAAGGAAATGGGGAGACTTCTGACCCCAGCTATCACCTTCATGCTGCTATTGGATTTGATGTGGTCTTCACAGAATTCTTTCTTCACACTGCAGTCTGAAGAATTTTTTTGTTTGTTTACCTAATTTTCACCAAGCCTTTGAAAGGAAAGAAACATATGGATGCTATATATTAATTATTTCTCTCCAAATAAACTGCAGCTACCTGTGGACTCAACAAAGCAGCTGTTTAAAGATCACACTAATTTTTGAACAAGGAAAACAAAACATAATTTCAGGTTCTTTGTGCAAGTCAGCAACATCTGTTTAATACAGCAATCAGGCAGGATTCAATTTAAACCTTTGGGATTTCAAACTAATCAAATTAGAGATCAAGCCTGGGACTGATGCTTTAAAGATGGATGCTGATGTAATTTTTTTTTTTTTTTTAATAGAATGCCATTGCAGTTGGCGGAAGCAGTGACACACTCCCTTGTCATGATCCCTTTTTTGCAAACCTGCCTAAGTGTCACTGAAACAGTGTTCAGACATTGCTGAGTAAACTCTTTAAGCAGTTTGGGGGGATTTGTCAAGCTTTTGAATTTTGCATTTACCTCTCTGGCAATCAGTGAGCTTGGATGCTCCAAAGGATAAGCTTTAGCAATGACCACTTTTGAACTGCATATTCAGCACAAAATAAATGCCAGCACGCAGCAAAATGTGTGGTTTATATAGGGATGGCAGAAATAGCATGTGCTTGCTAATTATTTTAATTTTCATGCACTTATGCTGCATTTTCCCATTCCCACCCTACTGAAGATGGTCACGATGCCATCGTGGTGTAGATGAGAAAATAAAAACAACAGGTAAAATATTCTTCAATTACAGAACCATGCTTATCAGTTCAGTAGCTGCTTTCATATGAAATGTTCCTTTTATTTGCTTGTTGTTAAACAACATTTAAATATTGTGAAAGATTGCGAGTTGGGAAAAGCAGAACATTCTTTACACCCCTTCTATACTGCTGGAACATTACTGCAAATAAATCAAAGAATTCACTTTGCTGCTATTTGGTTTAAGGCTTTTTCTTTCAACTAAAAGAAATGTCTTAAGCAAGCTGCTTGCCACCTGCAGCAGAGTTTGTAATATGTAAAGGTTACATTGAAAATAAATAAAACCTCAAATGCAAACTCATTCAGGCTCCTCAGAGCATCCCAGCCCCTCGCTGTGCATTCCAATATTCAGCCAAAATGTTTTTATTTCCCAGCCTGGTGCTGGGGATCATTTCAAGCCCATTAGGTCAGACCTGGAGAGGGATTGTTCAGAACTCCTGAAACTCCTTAAAAAAAAAAAAAATTACTATTTTGGTCACGAAGAGTTTTGCCTCTCCCCCTTCCCATCTGTTTTTAAATGTCTGGATGCTCCAATTTCCCTGTGGGAAGGTGTTGAAGGAGCTGCTCATCATGAGCTGACGCAGAGGAACAAATGTTTGGGGAATGAAGGAGTGAATGCTCACCCTGCACCCCAGGCAGCTGGGACAGCTTTGCACTCCTCATTCTCTGCTGCTCCCAGCACAGCTCCAGCTTCTGAAGGCTTCACTTCCAGCTTTAATGAGCAGAGTTCAGCACTAGCTTTATATTTATCTTCCCTTGTAATAACTGATTCTGCTGCTTCTGAGATCTGTGGAAATAGGATGGTGATTTTAATGGGCAGGAAGATATGGTCCTTGTTTTCTGGTGAGATTCTCAAAGTCTGAAATGGGTTTGTGTTGCTGGAAAATGCCATTTGAATTTTACCTTTTGTCTTAAAGAGCAAACTTTCTTTTGAACATTCATCAACTGATGTGGTTTGGGTTTTTTTTCATTCATAGCAGTGAAGCAGAATGTTTGGAGGCCATTCTTAAAACTGAAATCATGTTAAACAGTAACTACAGAAATGCCTCCAAAGAGGGGAACCTCGGCATGGAGTTATTTTTTAATTATATAGGTTAAGTAAGATTCCATATTTGACTCAAATATGATAGAATTCACAATTTTATATACATATATCACAGTTGTAATCACAAACAGACAGACACAGCTTTCAGTCTTGAGCACAGAACTGCTCACAACTTTTTCTGACAAGCCCAGGCCTTTGCAGATAAAGCAATTCCCTGAAAACAGGAATGCTCATTTTTTTAACCAATTAAATCAAGCTAAAGCAAATGTTGTAGATATTTATATTTTTATTTGAATGTTGACAACGTTTAAATATTTGCTTTTCAGAAGATGTTTTTGTTCATCCAGCTTTTTGTGTGTTTTTTTGTTTTGTTTTGTGATCTATTTGGATATAATTGAATTATCTCTTAAATATTAATATGGAAACCTTTTAATAGCTCTACATTATTAAGATTTTGAGATTTCTTTTAGATTTCCATCCATTTTTTTCAAAATGCAAAACTGATGTTGAATTCCATTCTACCCCAAAGCAAATATTAACTGGAATTTTTCCATTTTGCCAGTAAACTCAATCAATATGTGCTATAACCTTGTTAACATATTCAGAATTTAATTTTACATACACAACAAACACCAACTACCTTGAGAATGGTATTGAGGTTTTTTTGTGCAAGCACTTTAGGACTTTGATTTCCTGGAAAGTTGCTCACATATAAATTCAAGTTGCAAAATTCTGATAATCACTGAACAAAACTAAAAAAAATAAAGTAAAATCATTTAGATATGATCTCAGCTGATTGTCACAATTTGATTTAGTAAATGCCAAGTGCAAACCTAAAATTTATTTGGGTTCTGACATCTTGTCAATACAAACTCGTCTCAGCTTGTGATGGCAAGGCTGAGTTTGCTCACAAAATGCATTTTTCTGTTCTGATAATGAACTGCTGCTCACTGCAAGGTGCTGGGATCTTACAGAGAAGCATGAATCTGAACAGAAGGCAATTTCTATGCAGCTAAATGGGAAACCATCATGTTTTTGCTACATAAACCAAGCTTATTTCACAGCACAGAAAAAAATCAAGTGAAAACCATGATACACTGAGTCACTGCAGTGAATCAATCTTTAAGAGAGCCTAGGGTGCTAATTTTGAAAAATCTGCCTAAATATTTTCTGTGTAGAACTCGTTTTCATACATAGCGTATAAATGGTGGCTGTTCTTTCTCAGAATGAAATTTTCTTTTCTTTTAATTCCTGGGTTGTGGGGATGTTTGTGCCGTTTCTGCAGCTCACAAAGATGGGAAGAAAGGCAAGGAAAGCAGAGCTTTGCTCAGAGATTTCTGACCAAGGTGCATCACCCAACCTTGGAGATGTCCAAGATGCGTCACCAACCTTTCCTTCAACACAAAACCTGCAGACAAACGAGGATTTGGCAGCTGGAAAAGCTGCCTGGAGGTCAATTAATAATTTGTGCCATCTCATCCCACTGGTGGGGGCTGTGCAGGAAGTTTTGACGTGAGGAAAGTTCCTCTCCTGGCGAGGTTTCTCCTCTGGAGCGAGCGGAGTTTGAAGGCGCGATGAGCAAGAGGGGAGCGCCAGGGCTCTTCAGAGGAATCTGAGTGGAGAAAAATCAGAGAGCTCAGAGAGCTTTGTGGGGAAAGAGAAAAAACAGCATGGAGAAAGGGAGAGAAAACAGCAGTGAAAAGGAGAGAGAAAGCAGCAGTTAAAAAGAGAGGAAACAGCATTTCAGCAGTTCCTGTTGGGAGCGTTGGGTGTGAGCACCTGGGGTTTTCAGCTTAAATTACACCCTGTGAAAAACATACAAGGGTTTAAAGCAGATTTTCCTCCATCAGGAGGAAAGATTGAACTCCTTAGCTGGGCAGTGCAGAGCATGAGTGTCTCATTCCACAAAAATTATGATCAGGGATATCAGCCATGAGTGGAACACCCGGGCCAGAACAAAGCTCCTCTCCTGAAAAGGAAAAGTTTCACTCCTGTGGACCAGGAATTGTTTCTGATGAGACAAGCAGGGAGATCCTTTTTAATTTCAGAGAAATAGCAGGGAGATTCCTGCATATTTTCAGAGAAGCAGTGACTTGTACAAACACTCTGCTCTCCCTGGGCCCCATTTTTTGTCTGCCTTTAAAAGTGATCCCAGGAACTCAGATTGAGCTCAGCACAGAAAGTCTCTGCCTGTGGCAGAATTTGGCCCAGAACACAAAATTTCCATTCTCATCTCCTGTGGTGGAGAGGAAGGCAGACATTTACTCAAGTCTATAACTTCACATGGTGGGGGGTTTTAGGCCTTGTTAATATTTTGTTGTTTTACAAATGTTTTGAATCAAATGAGATTACAGGAAAAAAAATCTATTTTAATTCAATCAAATTAAATGTAATTAGATTTTGTATTAATTTTTTCAGCATCAAATTTATTACCTTTAGGAGGATTTGTAATACAGGATAAATTGTAGCTTGTAATAAGGGGTTGCATTAACAGTGAAATGAGTTTTTATTTTATTAGACTTTACAATGATGAGAGTGATTAATTTCTTCTTTAAAAAGATTTGTTCCTTTACTTGACAAGTCAGTGTTTATGAACAAAACTTTTAAATTTAGTTACCATCACACCCCTCTCAAAATCAATAAATGCAGATTTTTATTATGAACCGTATTTGTGCTATTTTTAGCCTTATGACAGAGAAGAGAAAGAGAAAATTGGGATTGGTTTGCTCCTTTCTGCTTCACTGGAGGAAGTAGAAATTCTGTCTGTCCCCAAGTGCATTAAGCAGCACACAAATTCCATTTGTGAGGAAAATCTGTGGTGCCAAATTTTGGGATACAGGCACACAGCCAGAAGCAGAGGCTGTGCTGGTTCAAGGTCCAGCTCTGGGCTGGAGATGCTGGAGTGCAGGGCTGGGGTTCCAAACATCCACTGCAGCTCAAATTTGGGCCATTTCAGCCCAGAGCAGTGCTGCTCCCAGGAAATTTGGTTTTGCTGTGCTGGAATGAGCTGGAGCTGTGCCAGAGCTCTCCTTGCTCCTTGTTCTCCTTAACCAAGCTTTGTTCTCTTAGCACTGAGCATTCTCTGATTCCTTAGCACACCTTACTGTGCTGTCCCCTCCCATTTTTGGGACTTTTTGACCTTCCAGGACGCCCCAGGTCCTGCAGTGAATCAGAGCCTCTGCCTTTCATTTCTGCTGCTCCTGCCCATCCTGCCCTTTGCCATGAGCCCCACTCCATCCCAGCTCCAGGGAGATGCTGAGTTCTGCTCATAGAGCTCAGGCTATCCGGGAGCATTTCCAGCGAGGACCTTGCCTTGTTCCTAGAACAGGAGTGAGCATTTTCACCACTTTTCCCTTGTAGATCCCTTAACTCACCATAAAACACTCTCAAGATTGGATTCATCAGTTCTTGCCAGGCCCCAAATTACTGCAGATGAATAATTGATGTTCCCCAGCCCCAGGTTTGCCCCTCTTGTCCCAGCCTGGCTCTGCTGAGCCTCTGCAGCTGCTGATGAAAAGCAAAAAGCCACCAAGGTGCTGTGAGTGGCACAAATTCATCATCCACTCCTCCATCCCAGGGATGCCTTGCATTTTGGAAACTATTTTCATTCCTTTTGGAGCCTGGAGACTGCTGAAGTAATAATAGCTTACCCTAGGAGCAGATTTCTTAGTAAACACTACACCTCTGTGAAAAAATAGCTATTATTGTGTTCCAAAGGAAGCCAAGGAGACAGATTTATTGGATTTGCCTTTTTTGGTTGGGCTTTTTTTTGTTAGTTGATTGTTTGGGAATTTTCCTGGCATTATTTTGTTGGTTTTTGGTTTTTTTTTTTTTGTTTGTTTGTTTGTTTTTTGTTTTTTGTTTTTTTTTTTGGGTTTTTTGGTTTTTTAAAATTAATTCCAAATACTTGTTTCTTCATTAAAATAAATAGAGTTTGGGGGCATTTTAATCCACCCATTCCAGCATAAATGAGGGTGATTTGCCTTTTCTGGGTAACTGTCACTGTCATTAGAGATTTTTTTTTTTTTTTATTAGCTAGGTGCCTCATAACACAGCTTGCATCTCTGTATCTCACAAGCCAAAATTAATTGAGCAGAACTCTCACCTGTGCTTTAAAAGTCACAGATCTTGGTAAGGAGGAAACTCAAAGCTTATTTTGGAGCTCCTGTCTGTATCCTCCCCTGTAGCTGAAAGGACTCACTGTCACTAGAACTGCAGATCTAAGAAAAGCTTTTCTATTTTGATACCTCCACAGCTGAACGCAGATCTGGGAATTTTATGTTTTGGGGATACTTATGTTACATGTAAAAATAGGTGAAACTGAATCAATATTATGAAAAAAATGACATTTTGTCTATAAATATTAGTTAGGAGTTGAAATATTTAGTTTCACACTGCTCAAGCTAGTCCAGTCTCCAAAACCAGTGCAGAAGTGACTGATGGCACTGAAAGTAATCCATGCATTTTAGGCATCCATGCTCAGGTTCCTCTTTTCTCCTAATTGGGCACCCCAAGTTTCTTCCCCAAACTCAAATATTGATCTGCAGGGGAGGCAGCAGGGACATTAATGCAATAAATAAATTGCATTATATAAATAAATAAATAACAATTGGCATCACCAGCAGTGCCAGCTGATCCCTGCCCAGCTCATGGTGCTCTGCAGGTCCAACTCTGCAGGACACAAATCAAACTCATCAATAGCTGCAATTGATAAGGCTTCACTGAGATTCCAGTTAAAAATCAGCGAGGATTTGGCAGCAATTAATTGCCAGCTGTCCTCTGGATTTACTGATGAGGAAACTCTTTAGTGGTGACACTGAAAGTCAATTCTCTGTTTGTTAAATTGGGTGATAAGGCCACCAAAAACAGAAAAAAAAAAATTAAAAATTAAAAATTGGATTTATATTTTTTCTTGATAAGAAATGCAAATTATTTTTGTTTCTTCTTGCAGTAAGGTGTTCCCAGCCAGGCGTCAATGTGATCTGGATGTCTGTGGATGTCTGAGTGTGCTGATAAAAAGTCCTGCCAGTGTGGTGCTATGTGGGTCTTAATTATAGGATGCTTTCACACCTCTGATCAGCTGGGAGAGTTCTTCTATTAAGTCTAATTACTACAAGTATTCCACACCAAAGCCCCATAATCTCGTTAATTCAATAAAATATCTTCCTGTATGAGCCAGCTCCAAGTGATTTTCTGTACAGATATATTCATAGTTACAATAAAGAAGCAGAGGAGGTATTGTAAAACTAAAATGGATAAAAGGCACAGAGAAAGGCACTTCCTTTTTTTGCAATTTGATTATTTTGAAAGCCTAGAAAAAGATTTCAGGTGGCCTAAATCTTTAGAAGTCTGGGGAATCTTGGATTCTTTTGAAGAATCTTCAATCCTTTTGGTTTTGAAGCCAATGTGCATTTTCTTCCTATTGGTCATTATTATTTTAGGAGAATGTTGGAAACCTATTACAGCTGGACTTGGGAGTTATTGCAGGGTTAGAGCAACATGCATATTTTGGATGTTTAATGGAGAACCAAAAAGATGAATTAAATTACAGGGCTTCTTGTGAGTTCTTGTCTATCAACCCAGAAAATAATTTCAACCTGTCAGGGAAAAATGAAAACTGGAGTTCTACTCAACAAGGTGCAAAATTGTTGCTTAATGTAATAGTAAATAAGCTTATTTTGCACTGTTATTCAGGATGACTGATCTGCACTGCTGTTTAGAATGATTGGTTTCAGTGCAAATGAAATATTTTTCAATTTCAGGAAAGAAAAAAAAAAAAAACAAATCAAGTGTATTTTAGGTCCTTTATGCAGATAAAATATCTGGGTGAATACCTGGGTGCAGTGCAGTCATAACTTCCCACTGTGCCCCAGCCTGGGAAATGGAACTGAAACAGAGACACTCCCACTGAACTTGCTCCTGGGAAAGCAATTTTCTATCAGAAAATGCAGATTTCACAGGATCAGTTAAGGATTTCTGGGGTTGTTTCCAGGGGAGGAATTTTTTAACTGAAAAAGCAGATTGCACAGGAACAGGGAGGTGTTTTGATTTGTTGAAAATTCATGATTGCTGATATTTGCAGGAGAGCTCAGGGAGCTCATTCCCTGATGTGCTTTCATTTTTTTTTTTGCACCAAGACAGAAAAGTGTGGGAGATTGGGAAGGCAGGACAGTCCTCACCTGCCAGGGCACTGTCTGTCCAGCGAGCTGACCAACCACATGCCAATATTCTTCCACTCCTCCAGAGATTCCAGCAAGCCTGGGGTCCAGTGGGGTGGAAATGCAGCCACCAATGCTCCGTCCCTGTTTAAATTCCTGCAGTTTGCTTGGCCTGATTGCAGCAAAGCTTTCCCCCTGCAGTGGGAGAAGCAGAACGTGAGTCCCTGTGCAATTCACATCCACGTATCTCCCTTTTACTCATAAAATGTCAGTGTGTTCTTACATTAGGGTTACATTTCCTACACAGGGTTTCTTTGCTGGAATCCACCTGTACAAACAAAAAAAACCTCGTTGCTCCAAATTATTAGAGGAAATGGACCTTCAGCCAGAAGAGAGAAGAGAAGAGAAGA
>PYHW01009577.1:830548-850405 GCA_013186435.1 Turdus rufiventris | reverse complement strand
TTTTTTTTAGTTGGGTTTGGTTTGGTTTTTTGTGGGTTTTTTTGTTTGTTTGTTTTGGGGTTTTTTTTGGTTGGTTTGGTTTGTGGGTTTTTTTTGTTGGTTTTTTTGTTTGTTTGTTTTTTGGTGTTTTTGTTTTTTGTTTGGTTTGTATTTTTGTGGGGTTTTTTTTGTTTGTTTTGGGGTTTTTTTGGTTGGTTTGGTTTGTGGGTTTTTTTGGTGTTTTTTGTTTTTTGGTGTTTTTTGTTTTTTGTTTGGTTTGGGTTTTTTGTGGTTTTTTTTTTATTATTTGTTTGTTTGTTTTGGTTTTTTTTTCCTTTGTTTTGTTTTGTTTTGGGGTTTTTTTGTTTGTTTTTTTCCCCTTTCCTGGGGTCAAACCTTGTTAGGAACACAGGAAGCCAAAATGGGAGACAAAGCCACGTTGGCCAAAGCTTTGAGTTTCAGCAGAGCAGGCTGGGATCTGTTGGATGGAATGGCAGAGTTATTAAAATAATTAAATTAAATTCAAATTCAAATTAAATTCAAATTCAAAGCCAGCCTAGAACAGCAGCTGGGAATGGTCACACTCAGCTCTTGTCTCCAGCAGCTCCTCAGCAGCCCCAGAAGGTTCCAGAAAAAAGCTACATTCTGCTATAAATGTCCATTTAATAATGGCCAGTTCTGAAGGAATTGGAGCCATGAAAAATGGGGGTTTATGGCAGGTATTGCAACACCTCTTTAATTTCAATTCCAGAGTGTCAATCTTCAGTCTTCCACCGTGGTCAGGGCACTAAAGCACTGCATAATTCACAGGCCTCCTTTTGATAGACAGCACAGATTATTAGCTTCTTTTTCTTCCTAATTTTTCATTCTTTCAGAATAGTTCTGCTTTTGAAGACAGAACCAGGACGTTTTTCTGAAGATAGCTACAACAGATTGTGTAGAAATATATTTTTCAAGACTTGCTTACCAACAAGATTTCCCTTGTTTTTTGGTTCTAAATTAATAAAATCAGTGTTTAATATCCATTAATCATCTACTTCTGTTGGGATGTAAGCGCAATAAACACATTTTATTCATTTATTTGTATACTATCACTTAGATCCCCTCATTTTTTAGATCATGGCTGGGTTATTCAGGGCTCTCTGCAGACCTATAATAAAGAAACAAGTACTCCAGAGAATTTACAGCACACATGAAAGAGAAGATGAAATAACAGAGCAGGACAGACAATCAAGGTTGGGGAAGAAAAGGAAGATAAAAAATGAACAGAACTACACAGAAAACAAAAGTCACTCACGACTCCTGGTAAAACAAGAAACAAAAGTGAAAGTACGATATTTGATCAAAAATGTTCTGAGAGGCACAGATGGTACAAAAGGTAATAAGTTCTGCTTGCATTATTTCAGATTAATTGCTGAATTTCACAGCTATCTTTACGTTTTAAGGACTGAGACTCCCTGCCTCTGTTTGCTTTTCAGGCTTTTCCATTTCTTTCAGAATTTTGAGGGATTTTGTCCTCAGGGTCTTTGGCTTGCCTGCTCTGCTTCTCAGTTTTATCTCCATTTTTAACTATGGACAGTTATTTCTTTGGGTGTTTTTTGTAATTTGTGACTGATTTTGAGAACTGATCACTCATGCTCTAATTACAGAGATGCTGAGAAGTTGTATTATTTTTGTATTATATATAGAACATGCCCTTGGTCAGCATTCTACATGTCAGCTCTCTAAATTAACTCGATTCAGAACATGCTTTTTCTTTGAGAAAACTTTGACCAAAGCTACTTTCTATCTTCAAGGAAGATTATTTCCCTGTTGTCTCACATTCTGCACTGGAAAATGTTTAAATTTGAATTATTCCTATCTAGCTTTTCCTGTGTTCATATTTAAAGTCACATATAGGTTTATGGAATCCTTGCAACTTCAGAGGAAAACACCTCTCACTAAACACACACCAATTAAATCCTATTTCAGGATGGTAATGGTTTCTGTTCCCGGGTGATTTGTCATTCCAGAGCCCTGTAGAACCAGTAGAACTTTGTGTTGCAGCGTTCTGGAATTCCCTCAACACCTGTGCTAAGGGCACAGGGCTCTGCTGATGAATGTCCCTGCTCTGAGCAGTGATGTGCCATTAATCACATTAAGAAATAGGCCTAACAAGCCATAATTTAATAGTAAGGCTGTGTTACCAGCTCTCCTTTTAGTAGAAGTGAAGCAGTCTATTAATATCTGTGTGTTTGGGATGCAGGGACACCTGGACTCTGCCATTCCAAGGCAGTGCTCCCCATCCCAGGGATCTCAGCTGGCAATGTCACACAACTCCCTCCGTGCCCGTGAACCCCCTGAACTCTGTTCAATGCTGCACCAACCCCAGCCAGAGCAAAATCTAATCCTCATTTTCTCTTTCTGTGAGCAGAATCAGAAAGTGTTTGGCATTGCAGCCTACAGGAATCACAGCCACAGCTGGGGCTGTTCCCCCACAGCCACTGGAGTTGCCATTAGCAGAAGCTGCATTATTTAAAAAGCAAGCAAGAGATATAATTAGCATAATCTGTTCTTTAAAAACTACACCTACCATTAAAGTTTTAAAGAGATGGAATCATAGCTGAAATCATCTTTGTCATTTACTAACACTCATTTCCATATAATTTTGTCAGAACAGCACAAACTTGATGTTGGCACAGCCTGAGCCTTCAAAGTTGGGCTCAGTTTATTCAGTTTTCCTGTCTGTAAGACTGACATTGATTTTCTCAGGTTTCATACAAATTTCACTTAACTCTCAGTATTTTATAACCAGTTTTGAGCACGTTGGAATGGTGGGAAACAATTCCCTGTGTTACTGAGCACAGATCCTGAGTGAGCAGCTACCCCTGGCATCAGGTGGATGCAAAAGAAAACATTTGGGCATTGGGAGGGGAGAATGGTTCCTCTAGCTCAGGAGCAGCTCATGTTCAACTCCCTGATCACAGCACCTCCAGCTCCTCTCCTCACTGCTGGAATTTCATCCAGGACCTGCCAGACCTCAGCTATGCTCCCTTGTTTATATTTGAATTTTAAAAATGCCAAGCATCTGCACCTGCTCACCTTGAATGGCCTTCTAAGAACTATTCTAGAAAGTCAAACTCTAACTTTTTATAATCTCTCTTTGTAAGTAGGAGAAAAAAGACAGAAATATCACACTCCATGAGAAAAAAAAAAAAATAGGAACTAAACCTGCAAAGGTCACTTTTCACTTGTAACTGCAAAGATTTCTTATCTCAGGTGTTGCAATGTTAATTTTTTTTTTATTCACTGAGGTGCCACCTCGCCTTGGGCTTGTCAACATTCTCCTACAGTTGCACACATTAAATGAGAAGTTAACAGGCTTTTTAAAGCCCTGGACTCTGCAGGAACCAGTGCAGGTAGAAACATTACTTAATTAATGCTTTAATATTCGGGTGTTTATTTTGAGGCATTGTAGCAGTGAAAACTTTGCTTCTCAGTGAAACTGTGGAAGTCCAGAATAAATGACAGATGCATTACATAATATTTTGTATTTAAGCTTTATGATTTTGTGTCAGCTGGCAGGGCAGGGGGTCTGCAGGTGAGACCCCAGCTGGGGCCATGCCTGGGATGGCCGTGCATGGGGTGGCACTGGTGGCACTGCTGTCCCTGCCCTGGGCACTGTCCCCTCCTGGGCAAATCCTGGCTCCTGGAGCCTTCCCTCCCGCCTGCAGCCAGGACTGAGGGGTGGCAGAGCAAGGAGAGGCTGTTCCAGTGCTCAGGGGAGGATCTGAGCCTGTCTCAGCCAGTCCCAGAACTGGGCTCAAAACTAAGATCTGAGCTCAGGGACCCTGGCTCATGTGTTTGTGTTGGGGTGCTATAAAAAGCACATCACCATGGCATCCCATTTCTTTCCAATTAAAGGAAACTATTCCCACCATTTACTTAGCAGCTCTGACAATAGCCTGCAGCAGCAGTAAAACAACTTGACTGCCTGGCATTTTACAAGATAAATTCTTCACTACACTCTGTTTTTTCTTGCACTGTTGCTTGCAAAGACTTAAAAAGTTACTGCTTCTTCAACGACTGAGACTGGTATTGTTGCACTCATTTGTGCCATGGATCACTGGGTACACTTTGTACTTCACATGCCACTTTGAGAAAAATCAATTTCAGTCTGGAAGAGCTCAGACTGGTGTTGCAGAAGATCAGTGCACATTTCCAGGTGCTGCAGGGCATTGGCATCTTGATGTGGATTCAACAAAACATGACATAGGTATGGTGCAAAATTGCTTACTCTTATGCTAAGGGATCATCTGACAAAAATTACACAGTAAATCAGAATGCTGTGAGGACGTGCAAGGCACAGCAGCTGCAGTAAACACCTCTACGTTTTCCACAATCTTAGCACAAAGATCATAATTTATGTTGCTAACTTTAAATGGCTATAAATGTTGTAGGTACAATAGGAAAATCAGATAATATTTAATATAGAGATTAGCATGTAACTGATGTTGAGGAAATAAAAATTTGTGTGCAATAATGGTTAGAAGTATTTAAAAAGCTTCTGTCCAGCATTAATTGCCACCTAAAATGGATATAATGTCAATGCAGTTACTCTGTACCTTTTTTTAGATTTTATTTTAAATCTCAGCACGGTTTTTATGCATCTGCAAAGCTTGAGGAAAGGATCACTTACTTTCCTTGCCCTGCTGCCTTTCCACACAGCGAGAAGAGTTAATTCCTAAATGTCTGTAATTCAGCAGTGGGTGTAGTCGTGCCTGTCTGCAGGACTCACATTGCACTCCATGGGATATTAACTGTGCTGAGGCCAGGGAAGGCATTCTGCTGAGCTCATAGAAATCTTCTCTGCCACATCTTATTTATGATCCTTTCTGAAGGAGTAGCTTTGTCTCCGAAGAGGTTATGCTAAATCAAGAATCATCTGTTTGTGGATGTAACTCCATGCTGGGTCAGGGGCTGTCTGTTCTGCAGCTGACAGAAGTCAGATGTGTCCTGGCCCAAGGATAAAGCAGAATATTCATTTCCCCGGGCTCACTTGGTGCAGGTCTGTGCTTCTGTTTGGAGTCCCACCAGCTGGACGCTGCTGCTACTTCCTCTCCACACCAACATTCCCTGTGGAATGTGGAATACTCCTCATAACTCCACATAATGCATTCCTATAATCTGCTGGATTTCCTTACCTGGGCCCTGCTCAGCTAAATGATCCAAATTAGCAAATAGAGCAGACATAAGAGAATTTTGCTAATCAGACTGATTGGGGCTGGAACGGGTTTGGAATTGCTCACAGGAACAGCTCCAGCAGGAGATTGGTGGGAGCAGTGACCTGCAGGCACTGCACGGTGGTGATGGTGAATCACAAATCACAGAGTCACAGAATCACCAAATCACAAAGTCACAGAATCACAAATCACCAAATCACGGAATCACCAAATCACAGAAACACAGAATCACAGAATCACAAATCAGAATCACAGAATCACAAATCACAGAATCACAGAATGACCAAATCACCAAATCACAGAATTGTAGAATCATGGAATCACAAATCACCAAACCACAGAATGACAAATCACAGAATCACAGAGTCACAGAATTACAGATGACAGAATCATAAATCACAGAATCACAGAACCACAAATCACAAATCACAGAACAACAAAATCACAGAATCATAGAATAAACTAGGTTAGAAAAGATCTTTAAGACCATCTAATCTAACCTATGACCTGTGACTATTGCACCAGCCTTGTTTTACCTGGAGAGCAAGGGGTGAAAAGAGCTTAACTGATAAACAGGGTGTGGATCCTAAATAAATACAGGTTGGAGCTCTCCATTTCCCAGTGGAAGCACCAAGCACACAGCCAGCTGCAGGTCAGGAGCAAAACCAAAAGAACACAAAGGGAGGTTGAGCAAACAGATTTCTCCAAGGATTTCCTCCTCTTTTCATTTATTTTTCTGTACAGTTTTCCAGGAGATACAGTTAAACAAGCAGGTGTGGTATTGAAATACACTCTGCGTTCTTCCCACAACAAATATGGATTTGCGCAGAGAGAGTCAAAACTTCCCCAGTCATGCCAGCTTAGCACGTGCTCTGTTTGGAAGAAAAAAGCAGGTGAAAATCAACTGCCAAATATCAGAACAAACTGCATAAAGGAGTTGTGAAATAAGACTGAATGGAGGAATTCCAAATCTATGACTCAACTTGATCATAAACCCAATCTTCACTGAAATATAAAAACAAGAAGGATGTTTAAAGTGTTTCATGATGCAAATTCTGAATTCTTTTCTTATTGTTTCCTTTTAAAAACAGCAGGTGAAGGTGACGAGGATTTTGTGACAAATGACTTTGACATTTACACATTTTACTGAATGCTACTGGACACTTGCAATTTATTGTAATGATTTATGAGTAAAGAACTGGAAGCAACAGTGTGAAACTGCTGATATCTTTTCTGTAATTCTGGCAAAGATTTTCAAAACAACAATGTTCTCCTTTTGTAATTCAGGGTTTCTGTAGAACATAGAACATTTCCATTTGTTCCTACAGGGGAAGTTCCTCAATGGCATCACCTTCACTTTCTCTTCCTTTTTTGAGAATCCCTTTGAGCACAAATCGGTTTTTACATTTCTGATGTTGTGATTCTCCAGTTACAGATCATTTGTATCACAAGTGACTGGGTTTGCAGCGCACCAGGAAACATCTACTTATCCAAAATATTGCCAGCATATCCAGTCTTGCTCAAGTTCCCTTTCGGTGGCAGCAAGGCTCCTGTAGGCATCAAACACACTCAAATATATTTATTTTCTAAGAACTCTGATGAAAGAATCACTTTATCTTGGAGGGGTGCTGTTGTTCCATTTTTGTTAACAAGAGTGTTAACAAATATCAGGAGCCTGGTTGATAAATTAGAACATCAGAAAAATAAAAAATAATTTGTGGGAAAATATGGGACCAAATCCACTGATGGAAATCACCATCAGGAGAGGGATCAATGGGTTCTGTTTTCGAAAAGCAGTGCAGGAATGATGGGTTAAAGCTCTGCTAATCTTGTCCATATGTTCCAGGCCAGAACCAGTGGAGCATTTTGATGCAGAGTTCCCCCATGGGAAGCAGAGTTTCCTGATGCAATTCAAGCTCTTTTATTTCTATCTCATTTCAATTAATGAATAAATCTGCCCCATTTAAAAAGAGAAATTCCTATTTCCCCCACTAGAAATGCATCCCACTGTTCAAAAGCTGAGAGGAACAATGGAAACATTTCCTGGAAATCCTCCTTTTGTTTCTGTCTGATCGACTGTCAAACTCCAAAAATTTATTTGATGAAATTATGGCTGTGGAAACCCACTTGTGTGAGCCCTAGCATGTAATTCCAGACTGTTGTCATGCTGTTCAAGAATTGTTCTTCCTATATATTTGCTTTCCTGACCATATGCTTAAAAGTTTATTTTCAGGAGCAGAATCGGTTGATACGGCTGAGTTATATTTATATTATCTTCACTGTTGCACTTAAAGAAAGCAAAAGTCAGTTTTGGAGATTTTCCTAATTAGTCATCACCTTGAATGGAGTGTGCTCAAGGAAGAATGCCTCCTCCATGGCCGATTTTTCGCTGCTTTCTGTTTGTTTCTTGTGTTGAGAGTAATGTTTAGAGCAGCATTACTGCTCATTACCCTGCTTAGGACTTGACTGTTTCCACTGACTGCCAGAATCTTTTTTTGGAGAAAAAGATACTTTTCCTCTGAGTTTGCTGTTTCTAAATTCAAAAAATATATCACATGCCATTTCCTCTTTCTGCAGTTTCTGCAAGACCATACTTCACGTACAAAGTTAAAATTGTCTGTGGGTTCAGTTATAGGGGATTTCAAAATTAGTGCATTTGTGGAAAATATTTTGGAATGAGTGTCTAAAGCAACTCTACCCCCACTCCTTTTCATGCACAAGAGAAGTAAACCCACATTTTTTCCTATCTTCCTCTCCTCATGCCTCACATGAAAGGCAGATTTTTTTTTCTTTGATTTTTCCCTGTTTTGCTGCATTTTAGGACAACTTTGAAGAAGCTACTCTAGGCAGCTAACATAGAAGGGATTGAAAACGCATACATTAATTAGATAATCTCCTTCCTTGCCTCAGCTGGCTCCAGTGAGTGCTCTTTTAAAACCTCATCAGCTTGTTTTGACTTGTAGTGGCTATTCAGAAGGATCTGTGGCTCCTGCTGTTCATGGCCAAGTGTGCGCTCCACAGTTGCAATGATTTTTTCTTGTAAAATCTGGGGAAAAGGTATTCGAGTTCAGTAAATGACATGTATTTTAAATATTGACTGAAAAGATGGTTAGAAGTCCAAAAATGTGAGTTCAATTTATTTTATTCTGGTTTAGCAGCACTCATTACACTCGGCGTTTTTCCATTTGCAATCAGCAAATGTATCAGGCATTGAATCAAACCCAAACCTGCAGCTGCACCTCTACAAGGACTATATTAACTTGTCAGAAATTCATTAAAATGATAATTTGTGAGTGTTTTAATGAAATTATTTTGACACAGAGGCAGAAGAAGCAGCAGAAGGGTACAAGGAAACCGGGAGTTAATTACTTGAACTTAAAAGCCTCAACCAAGATATCAAAAGAAAACAACAGTGTTTATTTTTGCTTCAATACTTGTGACACTTCTCACAGATACATCTTCTTTACCTGTGGTGCTATAAAAGACCTTTTTGAGACATGAATGATTGTGAGAAAAGCAATGCTCTTACATTAAACATCTTTATTAATATGGATACTGTGTGATTTAGCTGTGTCTAGCTTCAAAACATGATGTTTTGGAAGACAAAGTACAACCAGAATTTAGAATGAATGTGAGAAATAAGTATTTGTGGATGGATACTTCACTGACAATTCGAGTTTAATCCTTATTCAAATTGAGTTTCCTTTGAGAAAGCTTAAGGCCATCAATCTATTATCAGACAACAAAACTGACTATTACTCATTCGAGCTGGGTTTGTTTTTTTTTATTAAACCTGAAAGAAATGTGATGAACTAATGTGCTTGTAAACCCAGGTTGCAAAAACACAGCAGATTGATAGTCATGTTTAATTTGGTAAGAAAGGAGCTTTGGTGCAGTTTGTGTTTTCTGATCCTTCCTTTTCCCTTCCTTTTGTCCCTTGCTGGTTTCTCTTGCTCTGTTGTTTTGGGGTTTGCTCTTTTTTCATCCTGGAGTGAGCTGGGGCAGAGTGAGGGCTGTGCTGCTGTGGGATTCACAGCTGAGGTGTCAGGAGACCCCTCAGTGTTACACAGAACTGTTTGCATGGCAAAACCTTTAAAATCTGAAGGGAAATTCAGGTGACCATGGGTGCCATGGCTGGCTTGCCTTCAGCAGGACGTGGAGCCAAGCAAAGCAGCAGGACAGGGTGGAAATGGGATTTACCCTGAAAAAAGGGACCAGAAATGGGATTTACCCTGGAACAAGGGGCACTGGAGACCAGAAATGGGATTTACCCTGGAACAAAGAACACTGGGCAGCAGAAATGGGATTTACCCTGGAACAAGGGGCACTGGGGACCAGAAATGGGATTTACCCTGGAACAAGGGACACTGGGGAGCAAAACTCTGCAGGGCTACTTCAAACCCAGTGCAGGACAGACAAGTGGAGCTGGGATAACACAATCAGCAGAGCAGAACAGAACAGAACAGAACCAGCTGCTCTGTGCCAGTGCTGAGCCCTAACACAATGACCTGGGGTGTCACAGCAGGGATGGGTTTGAGCTGGCACAGATTTTACCTGCAGGGAGCCTTTTAGAATCCCTGAATGGTTTGGGTTGGAAGAGACCTTAAAGCTCCTCCTGTTCCACCCCTGCCATGGCAGGGACACCTCCCACTGCTCCAATCCCAATGTCCAACCTGGTCTTGAACATTCCAGGGATCCAGGGGCAGCCACAGCTGTGCCAGGGCTTCCCCACCCTCCCAGGGGACAATTCCTTCCTGATATCAAACCTAAATCCACCTTCCTGTAACTCAAGGCCATTCATCAGTGATTTCCTCATTCTCAGTCTCCACTCTGCTCGTTGCTGCTTGGGTCTGCTCTGTGCCAGGGATTTCTTCCTTTTTTATCAACAGTATTGCTTTCCTCCCCTTCTGCTCTTTAAAATAATATTAATTTGTTTATTTTGCCAAAAAAACGCTTTTAGGGGACCAGCCAGGACCTATAAAAGTCACAGTAACTAATTAAGGCAGTCACATATTAATAGATTGCTTTTCTAGAGGTTTGAAATCACCATACATTGTAAAGTCAAAATTAATCCTCTTTTAGTGACATGTAAATGAGGACAGGTTATTATTTGGAAAACAGGAGCAAAACCTGTAGCCTCTCTCTCATTAAGTTATTTTGGTATAGAACCATAATAATCAGTGTTGCTTGGGGCTGAAACAGATGCCCAGCATTGTGATTAAGGATATGTTTATGCAGATATTTTAAAAGAAAGCCCCAGAGACGAGGGCACAGCAGGATTCTGTGCCCAGGCAGTTCTTCTGAGCAGGTAGGGGACAAGAATGACATTGCTCACCTCCTTCCTTCTTTGGGAACAACACTTTGAGGGCTAAAACTCCACACTAACAGCAGGAATCCAGCTGGCAGCTCTTGGTCTGAATGTGCTGCTCACTCACAGCACCAGCAGCACTTTAGGTAGATTCAGCTCCATTTTTCCTCCTGATAGTTGTATCATTAGGATTTTGCTTGAATTTCAGATGTTAAGTATACTACAGGTACAATAACACAAAATGATTAATGGCCTATCCTAGGGAACGTGTCATGCCAATAAAACTGGTTTTTAATAGCGCTCTTGCAATTCCCCAGTTGAAAGAAATTCAAGAGTCAGTTAAGACAAAACCTATTTTTCTTTATCAAAATGCCTTAGCAGTTCTGTACCTGAGCACAGAGGACAGAATGGGCTCAGTAACTGCACAGGGGATTATTGCCACTCTTCTCCACTCTCTCACTCCTTATCAGGGAAGAGAACAACAAAAATGTTGTTTGCAGTTCCTTTCCTACCATCCCAATAGCCAAATTAACTCGTGCTGCAGAAAAAGGGCTGGAAATATCACTGACCTCAAGCTACCAGAGTATAGGAGCTGTGTGCCCAAAAACAGTAACTGGAATATTCAAAACAGGATTTTTGTGTGACTAAAAAATCCTTTATCAGATCTCATCCACCTCTCTTGGTGGTGTGTCTTCCACCTGGAAATCAGTGACAGATTGGATGGAAGGTGATGATAATTTCCAGTTTTTGCATTGCCCCAGTGTCCATTTTTTAGCCACAGTTTGTGCCCCAGGAAGGCAGATGCAGCCTCCTAGGTCAGGTAGACCTGCTGAAAAGAGAATAGTTAATAATATGGAAAAACAAAATGCTCTAGACGTCTGGAAATGCTACTGCTGAAAAGCTCCAAAATTATAATACTCAAACTGATTGCATGAAATTTCCAGCTGTTAAAAGCTGAACTTGATTCCTCCTTTAATCACTCTGAACACATAATACATGTCTAAAATTAAAGGTCATCCACTCACCCAGGGCCCTACAAACGTGCTTTGACATTAAAAGGTTTACAATTAAAATCCACAGAACTAGGAGGTACCAGCAGGGCCTGTAGGGGTGGAGCAGGGCTGTTCCTGGGACCAGGAAAAGTTTTTATTCGGTGTTGGGGTTGAGGGAGAGGAGCTGGGTGGGATCAGGCAGGGGGGAGCTGCCCCTGTGTCCTGGTTTGGAGGACAGGTGTCTGCTAAGAAAGGCATGAGCCTCTTTGAAATGGAGAATGTAAACCCCCTCCCTCCAAATTATTGTAATTTTGGAATCAAGGGGCTCTCAGGCAAAGATATGGGAATTAGGAATAACAGTTCTTTACTAAGGAAATTAAAATAGAAATACAGTGCTACAAAGAACAAACCCTAAACATTGACAAAGTCAGAGTACAACCTGACACCCCAGGACCAGGCACAGCCCCAGATGTTCTGAGATCCCCAGGACCAGGATCAGGCACAGCCCCAGATGTGCTGGGATCCCCAGGATCAGGATCAGGCACAGCCCCAGATGTGCTGGGATCCCCAGGATCAGGCACAGCCCCAGATGTGCTGGGATCCCCAGGACCCACACTCAGGCACAGCCCCAGATGTGGCACAGCTGGGCTGTGGGTCAGGCTGCAGCCAAACACAACGGTGCCAATGAAAAGCAGCAAGGGGGGCTCAGCCCTGGCCCAGGGCACCCCCAGAGCTGGGTGGGCTCAGGGACTGCCCAGAGCCGCCCCACAGCTGAGCCCTGGCAGCAGCAGCTCCAGAAGAGCAGAGCTCTCAAGGCCATCACACTTTGATGCATTAATGTTTAGGACAAATCTGGCTGTTCCTCTGCTTACAATTATTTCTTTACCAGCAGAGCAGAGACGCTCTTTTCCTTACATTTCTGTCAAAAACAATTGTTGTGTCAGGTTGCATTATGTCACATCATTTGGTGAAACACGAGCTGACATACTGTAACCAAAAGGTATTTGAGCATATCATGTCACAAACTGGAATACAGGCTCTTACTCTCTCTGTCTTGGCAGGAGTTCTTGTTTTCCCCTCTTGTTTTAATTCCTCTTGATTGCCAATTAAAAAAAAAAAAAAAATTGCTGCAAAGACAAGTGTCCAGTTTTGCTGCCTGTGCTCAATGCCCCTTTAATCTTTCCTTCTGTTCCTTGAGAAAATGCAAAAAAAAAATCCACAAGAGCAGAAGAAAATGTACCCAGGTGAGAGAATTTGCTTACAAAAATCACCTGTGAGTCTTGACAACCTGAAGAAAGATAAATTAAAGTAAACAGAAATTTGGAAATTAAACAAACAAGAAAAAAACAAAAACAAAAACAAAAACAAAAAAACAAGGAATCAACAGAAATCAGTGCATAAAAAACAGAGAAACCTGATACCAGTCATCATCATTCTGTGGGATGATATATGTCAAAAATTGAAACTGAGAGATTGACAGTAATTTTGGATTTTTTTAAGAAGAAATCCAGGGTAATTTATGGCGCTGTCTCAGTGTGATGGGATTAGGAACCAGCCCTGGGCATCCCCTTGCTCTTGGTCAGTCTGAATTGATGTGCCCTGACCTTGCTGATAACTTACCCAATTTATTTATTCATTCATTCATTCATTTAGCTGTGTGCTTTTCATTGCTGCTTCTCCAGACACTGAAGAAGAGGAAATATAATCTCATTATAGAGTCTCAAAAGTGTTTGTTCTCCTTTCCACCACTTTGTTATTCACTTTTCTGTCACTGCTGTGTGCTTTCTTCTCTTTTCTCTCTTCCTTCCTTGATTCTGTTCTTCCCTTTCATATCTTCTCAGCACATTGGACTTTTCATTACTTCCAACCTTTCCCTTTTTTGTTTTTCTCCAATTAACTCCATTCTTTTCCTGGCCTATTTTATATTTTTTTCTCACCAGAATATTCCTCTCTTGTCTTGCTCAGGAGTTGAATTTTGCTGGAAAGGACTTTCAAAAAGCTGCTGCTTCCCCAGTTTCCTTCTGCTGGGAGATGAGGCTGCATTAATATTTACAGACTTGTTTTATGAATCTGAAGATTGATTTAGCGTGAGAGTAATGCAGGGGAACAGATGAACCATGGAAATTGTAAGGTCTACTTTGGTAAGATTCATAAATCTAAAAGCCATGCTGAGGTGAACAGCTTTTAGAAGAGCAGCACCTAATGACTGAAAATCATTGAATGTCTAAAGTCTTAAAGAGGTTCAGAACTTACCTTTCACAGGTAGCAAAAAACCAAACTTTAATGGTTAAATACATTCTCCAAACTCTCACAGAATTACAGCCTTTCTCTTTAAAATGTAGAAAGTCTAAGGGCTTCAAGTAAGAGCAGTTTTCCTAGGCAGCCAGGTGATAAATGTGCTATTTGCTAACATCAGGTATGCATTTCCTTACAAAAGCACAGCATATTTAAGATACTCTTGCTACTCTTATCCTTTTCTTTTACCAAAATTATGGATTTTTTTTGCCACTGATACTAAACCAAATCGTTTTTCAAGGTCAAACCGTGCAGCACAGATTTAATTTCAGCATGGACACGTGAAATGGTAATCAACTCCTAGTTATTATCAACTCCAACAAAATATTTCTGTTACAAGTGAAACAGAGAATGACTTTTACCACCCCTTGCTACAGAGCTACAGTGCTTTTTGACCACCTGGAAAGGAACATTTTGGAATAAAATGTGACATTCAGAGGCTGTTTTGTCTCATGCACAATGAGCTCTGTCATGGGGGCAGATTTAACACATTTACTGCCCTGCTGGCAGGGAGGGACAGGGACGGCTCTGTGTCTGTCACCCAAACCTGGTGGTGGAGAATGAGACATTCCTGTCCTGGCAGCTCTGAGGCAGTGGGAGGGAGGACACCTGAGAATGTACCTTGTACAGTCAAGGACTTGGCTTCCTCTCTGTGCAGTGTGCTATTTTGTGCTAGGAAAAGCGAGCTGAACCCCAGGGTGAGTGTGGATGTGTGCTTGTGCAATCCATGCACACACGCTGCCTTTTACCTCTAAATCCACTTTAAGACAAGCAGAATAAGCCTTGAACCTGAGCTCTCCAAGCTCTGCCAGTACCAATGAGACATGCCTGTACCAATCAGATTATTTTGGTACTTCCTACACATTGTTTGATATATTGTGAGCACTTCTCAGTTTAAGGCTAAAAGCTTGACTTGTATAACCAAGGCCCATTATAAACAAGAAAAGTCAAAAGCAATTGACAGTGTGCAATTATAGAGTAAAACTGTAAGAGAGTTCTGTTTTCAAGAGGGTTTTTTTTTCCTATCAACCCATCATGCAAAGTTTGTACAGCTGCTGTGAGTGCCTCCTGTGTGTAACACCCACACCACAAAAAGACACAATTTGGAAAACAAAGTGGTACCTATTCAAGATGGAAATCTACAGAAGACACTGCAGAGGAAAAACAAAAAGACCTCTGGGGACCTACCCTGGATTTGAATAAAATTGTGAAGCAGGGCACAAGGTGTGAAGAGAGCTTGCAGAAGTTACAGTGGTTTGGTTCTACTCGAGCACTGAAGGAAATTCAGTGTTAATGAAGCATTTCCTAGCACCATCCTTTGTTCTCCTGGAAAAAATGTGGTGCTTAGTGATGCTTGCTCCTTGGCAAAAATATGACTTTGGTATTGATGTTGTGGCAGATAAACTCACCTGCATTCCTGGGCTCTGCTAAGCCACACCTGGCACAGCCTCTGGAGAGCTAACTAAGGCAGTCAGAGCTCCAATGTTTGGCAAAAGTTCGGGGAAAAAACCCACCCCAACTCCAAAACCCCCTGTGAACTCTGATTGACTTTGTTCTGGATTCATTACTCTGATGGATAAGTTTTGAAATAGGACAGGAGGTGTAAATGTTTGATGTGAATGCGGTGGCTTTCAAAATTTTCCTGAGCACCACTAAAAATCAGTGCTACCAGGAGAATCTGATCATTCTGTGTTTGGCTGTTTTTTCCTACAAAATCCATGGTCTTTATCAATATTTGAAGAGTCAAACTATTCCCCCCAAATGATTAATAGAATCCCCTAACATATAGGGGAAAAGGTTTAAATTTAATTTTTTTTTGAAAGTAATCTAAGAATAAATTGTTTTCATATAGATTTTTTCTGAACCGATATTGAAGCATTTGAATTGTACTCATGGAGCTACATTTATAAGAAAAAGTATTATCTTTTATTAGATCACATAGTATATCTTGAAAAAGAAGCATCTCAGGCTCACAAGTGCTTTCTTGGCCCCTCTGTAGGGATATGGAAAATAATCTTGCTGGGAGGAAGAGAGCTCAAGGGAGAATATAGATGTCCTGTTAATCAGGACATAAAAAAGAAAGGAGAAGCTGTGATGTGACAGTGACTGGTGGGAGAAAATCTGGCAAAGAGCAGAGAGAAGATTGGGAGATATGACAATTTGGGAAATGCATGTATAATTTATAAATCCAGACTTATTTTATCAATTTCATGTGGCACTCTTGCTCGGTCTGTATTTAATCTGCCACTTGCTGGCTGGGACTGTGCCACAGATCACACACTCAGTGAGAGCAGACACAGGAGGGATCTGGGAGGAGATCACAGGGTGTGAGCTTTGCTCAGAAAAGCACTGATGCTAAACAGCCTGGTTAAAGTGAATTAGAGCAGGAGCTGCCTGCTGAGAGAGCAGCTGAGGAGAGCTGGGGAGCTGCTGGAGCTGCAGGGCTTTGGCACCACAGAAAATTGTCCCAAGGTCTTACAGGGTTAGCATGGTTGCAGAGAGAATTTGGATTTTCTGCATTTTTGGTTTTTTGCTTTTTATTTTGACAGTTGTAAGTCTAGGTGCTTTTTCCATTAACATGGCCTGGATAATAATAATATAAATGTATAGTCTCCACTAAATTTGTAAGTGCTGTGAGGTCTCACAAGGTGAAACTGTGAGCTGCAGAATTCTGTGTCTGGAAGTGGGAGCTCTTCTCATCCTCCTGCTGTTCAGACCTTGGTTGCTTCCTGCTCGTGTTACTGATACAAAATGTTCAGGTTTGGCTTTCCATCCCTGTGTGTTTACCAGTAGCACTTAGGCACAATCACATTCCCTTCCTCCCCTGTTTTATGGCCTTGAAGAACTTTTAAGTGAGGGCTGAGCACAAGGTTCTGTTTGTGCTGTCTTGCCCTGGGAAGGGAAAATATTTGTCAGAGCACTCCAGCTCAGGCAGGAGCTGCAGAGGAAGCAGAGCATCCTCTCCACATCAGCATGGGTCAGCACATAGATGTTTGTTGTCTTCCTACCTTCTTTAAGAGGTAAATACTCTCGCAAGTTTAAATTGTGTTGGCTTTTTGTTTTTTTTGTTTTTTTGTTTTGTTTTTTTTCTTTAACAAGTCTTTCAGCGTTTAGGATCACCAAGGTCCTGTTCCTGTGATCCCAAGTTGCTGCTGGAATACAAATATTTTCTGAACAGAAATGCAGCACAACTGTTCTGACAAAAATGTGTGCACTGACCCCCCCAAGAGGGAGGGTGCACCCAAATTCTGTGTCTGACTCCTTGGCAGCACTGGTCAAACAACTAATGGAAATACAGGAATTTTTTTTTTCCATCTTGTTATATTTGCTAATTATTCATAATGAAATATTCAAATTATGGATAAGCTGGCTCCCTTTTCCCCTCAGAACAGTTAAAACACCCCTGAGTGGGGAAGAGGAGGGGCAGGTCTGATCTCTTCTTTTTCCTGAGCAGTGATAGGACCCAAGGGAGGGGCCCAAAGCTGAGTCAGGGGTTGGACATCAGGGGAAAATTCCTCATCCAGAGGGTGCTCAGACCCTGGAACAGGATTCCCAGGGAAGAGGAAACAGCACCAAGAGTTCAGGAAGCATTGGGACAATGCTCAGACACAGTGTGGCTGTTCTGTGCAGGGCCAAGGGTTTGAAGATCCCTCTGACTCCTTTCCCACCCAAACTATTCTGTGATTCCAGCTGTTCTGCGCTGTTTTATTCACTCTCCTGCCTCAAGCAGCCATTCACAAAATCAGAATTATCTGTGTGAGGACTGTTCCTTTGCTGGGGACAGGCACAGGAATAAAAGGTTGTATGGGACAGGACCAGTCTGCCAGGGCAAAAAGAAATCAGAAAAGCGAGTGTTTGGGGAGAAAACACCTGGAAAGGAATCTTTAAAGGACAGGCTGCATTGTGTAGCTGCCCTGTACATCCATGTGGGTGACATTTAGTGTATACCAGATAATTTTGAAATGCTTGGTGGGTTTGGCCTTAACTTCAGAAACAGAACCACTGCTGAAGAGTGAGCAGAGTTTTGCAGGAGTGTTGGATTCACTGGTGTTTTTTGAAATGCATCCTATAAATCTTCAGCAGGTCCAAACTCCCACCTGTACAAACCACAAGAGGAACAATGTGTTAATTTTGACAGAAGTGTCAAATTTGTCTTAAACTTTTTTCATTTGCCATATAACACCACTGAAGGAAGCCTAGAGGAAACACTTCAGAATTGCTTTTCAAAGACAAGTTCTTCTGGAAAATCAAGAGGCTTTTTTTTCAAGCACTGCTATTTTAAGTTTCTGTTGTAATATCCACTTTTTTTTTTTTCTTTCTTTTTTTTTACCAGAAAAAATAATTGTATCTTTATGGGGAAAAATTTGATTTCTGAGGCTACTCCTGCTTCTTAGATCTAATGTTACTCAGTTTCTACCACTTCTCATTTGTTTTTTTGTTTGTAACAAGAAGTCTTCTCATGCAAAGCAAACATTTATGAAAATAACAAAATGTTTCCTTTTAAGCCAATTTTAGTGAAATTATGCTTACACTGATGTATCAGATCAGGAACAGAACACTGCATGTTTTGCTTAGACTGGGATATAAAACTGCACTTTGGAGTAGCCTTGCTAATTTAATTTTTTCACTTTTCTGCAATGTCTTTTTGATTTTTTCAAATTATTCTGGAAGGCTTCTTAGTGTAGATCCCATTCTAATGAATGTTCAATTTGCATGTATTTTAATTTTTTTTTTTTTTAATTTTGAATCTGAAAATTAAACAAGAGAAGTATCAGGCAAAATGCAGAAAGGATCCCTTTAGCTGCAATTCCATAACTCCACTGGACAGGAAAGAAACAGTTTTGGGTGTACAAATACATGGTAGGGGTACGGTCCAAGGACTCCTTATTCATATCTCATTTAGCTCTTATCAGTGTGTTAACGAAGCACAGCTGCATTCTCTGAGTTAGTTTTAACATGGAACTCTATAAACCATTGTGTATTTATGATATCTCTTTTCTGACTTTATAAATGTCTGTATTTTCTGTATCTATCTACAATAAAATGAGGGAGGTGATTATTATGGTGTCTTACCACTAGATGTGTAAATTTAATAGAGACAATTTAAGACAGACATCCAAATTAAAAACAAATTTGTGCTTTTGACTTAGAAATCTGGGTGTGATTTAATAAAAAAAAAAATAGAAAAGTTTAAAAGTTTATGAGAATGCAGAGGTGTTGCCATGAACAGCTGGAATTCCTGAGCCTGTGTAGAAGCTCTGCCTCCTCCTCCTGTGCTAGGATTTGCCTTTGTCTTTCCTTTCATTGTGGCCAAGATGTTCTGAGCAAAGAATCTTTTTCCTGAGCAAAGAATCTTTTTCCTGAGCAAAACTGGAACCCACTTGTGCTGCAGCGCTCAACATCAGGTCAGCAGCAGATCCTGACAGCAGCCCAAGATGTGTTCTCAGAAACCACATGATTCACTTCTCAATAGATGCTTGACAGGTGCTGTAGGCAAATGTTGCTTTAGCTACCAAAAATTGCATTTGAAGGAGTCCCTGGCCTGAGGGATGTGTAAGCACATCGACATATCTCAGTTCAGATGGAGCAGAGGCATTGCTTAGGACGTTTTATGCCCTATTCTATTATATATTTGTCCATTTTTATTAACTCGTAGAATTTGAGAAACAGAAGAACGTCCTGTGTATTTCTTGGTGTAATATGTGAACCTTGGAGTGAATATGCAACACAAGTTTTATTTTTTTATTGTCTCCATCCTTTCTGCTGACCTCCTTGTGCCTGATGCCCATTTCCTAGTGTGGAGCCTGCTGATGGAACAAGTGCTCAGGAAAGGTTTCGGTAAATGTTGAGGCTGGTGATAAGTAACCAGAGTGTCTTAGTTTGGAGGACAGGTGTCTGCTAAGAAAGGCAGGATCTTCTCTTTAAAATGGAGAATGTAAACCCCCTCCCTCCAAATTATTATAATTTTGAAATCAAGGGGCTCTCAGGCAAAGATATGGGAATTAGGAATAACAGTTCTTTACTAGGGAAATTAAAATAGAAATACAGTACTGCAAAGAAA
>PYHW01009577.1:791973-830453 GCA_013186435.1 Turdus rufiventris | reverse complement strand
AAAGGTTTGGCTCTTCCCCCTGGCTGGAGCATCTCCCAATGGGATGCAGTAATTTTATCAGTCCCACAGTGGGACTCAATGGCCATTACAGAAAATGACTGGCTGGAGGAAGGATGGGTTGTGAAAAGATAAAGAACACTGCCCCAGCTGGTTTCAATGGATGGACCATTAGCAGGAGATATCTCCCATGGAGATCAGGATCACTGCCCCACCCGGTCTCAACNGATGGTGAAGGAATAGATATTTTGGTCACATCCTGTATTGTAACCCAAGACACAGAGCAAAATCTTGCCTCAAATATTCAACCAGGAAACTGGAACGGCTGGAATTCAGCCATGAAGCTCATTTGGTGTGGAGGAGCAGATGTCCAATACTGCTCCAAAGCAGCACGTGAGGCAGCACTTGCTCTTGGATTTGTTGCTGTGTATTTTTTGTTTGGGGAGCTGTGAGTACTTATTTTCTGTTATTAGAGATGACAAATATCTCTTAGTACTGAAGTTAAATTTAGGTCTGTGCTTATTTAACAACTGCATGCATTTAAATATGCAAATAATAACACTTAACTTGTTCTGAATTTCCCTCATCACTAAATGTTGGTGCTCCAAACCTGGGATATTTTACAGGTTCTTAGATTAACTTTGCAGACAGCTTGTCAGTGAGTGGGGGTTACTTGTGTGGCCTGGTGAGACGTTTCTGACAATCTGTTGCCAGAATATCTGTCTATCAATAAGTTTATCAGTAGACTTCATTTATTAAAGAGAAAATTAGTAGCTAACTTTGTTTTTCTTTTCTGCTTAAGGAATGAAATAAATTGCCATTTGGCTTGTTGTGTTGTTGTATTTTTTTCCTGTGTGTTTGTGGTATGGGTTTTGTTGTTTTTTTAAATATTTTTTTCACTTCAGTATTTGCAGTTTGATTTGAATTACCCGAAGGAATAAATTCCTTTTTCAGTGATGAGGATTAAAAGAGAGCACCAAGGTATTACTATAGCCAGACAACATTCCACTGTGTCCTACATTAAGCATTCCCTGAAAGTAAAGATTTACATGTTTCACATTAGTTATCCCACCTCTAATTGTACCCCTTACCATAATACCCTAATGAAAGTGCTATTTATATTAATATAAATTTAAACATATTCATATTAATAAAGCCATCACGCTGGTCTTCACTCTCCATATAAACCCTCTCAAATTAAAAAACGAAGAGAAGGAGCAGGAGTGAGAGGGCCTGGCAGCTTCAGGAACCACAGCACATCCCCAAACCCAGACTGGGAGCAAATCAGAGCTCAGCCTCTGCTCCTCCCTCAGGGGGATTCATTCTCTTTATCCACCCAATTAGCATGTACAATTAACACTGCTCCTGAGAATATTAGCGATTGGAATTGTGGTAATGCTCATGTCAATGCTGAGTTCACTGCGTTTTCCATGACAATTAAGGAGTGGAATTCTGTTGTAAAAATGTGACTTCCCTATTTGTGAGATCCTCATCCAGGAGGCTGCTGAAAAAGCTCAGGCTTTGCACTTCAGAGGGAGAAATGTATTTTTTGCCTTTTCTCAGTGGGCTTTCTGTGATAGTTGGCACTTCTCAGTAATATTTAATCACGGTGTGGAGTTGATGCACAGTGACTTATCTGAAACATCTTAGCCTATCTCTTTAAAATAACTCTGTCACATATTCATAAACAAAAATAGAGGTCAGATAATGTTACTTGTCAGGTCTGACTATGCCCTGGCTTCTACTAGAAAGTGCAGAGAGACCAATCTTAATCAGAGAACAGCACTGCTGCATTTGAATTACATGTTTTTTGTCCTTTTCTTATTTGAAAATCCTGCCTGCTTAATTTGGCAATAAATTAAGCACTGCTGTTAAAACTAAAATTTCATTGAAGCTGAAGGAACAACGTCCCTGCTAAGGAGAAATTATTGCAGTGAAGAGGTCTGGGTCATTCATCCTCACCTTCATTGAGCTGTAGGACTCTGGATTTAGATTCCAACCAGTCTCTTGCTGGCAAGGATCAGCTTCAAACAATGTGATTTTAGGATCCTATGAAAAGATGACTTGATCTTCATATTTCCCTTTTCCCTGCTCCTTTCCCACTGGGCTGACATGTCTCACCCATGCTGCCCTCTCTTCTGTTGTCCTCTGCATGAAGTCTTTGGCCAGCCTCAAAAGGGAAAAAAATTATATTATATATAATATTATATTAATATTTATTATATTTATATTATATTTATTAATTCTATTCTATTCTATTCTATTCTATTTTCATATATATATTTATATAATGAGATACATGTATAATGTATCAAGCCATTTTTAATACTTAGAATTAATTTCTTCACTGGAAAGTAAAATTATCTAATAATATTCTTTACTAAACCTGTTCCATGGCAGTGAGCATGATGAAGAAAGAGCAGTTTTTGTCCTGCAAATTATATTTTAAAATTAAATTGTAATAAGGCAGTAATGCTGTCATTCATGCTTCCTGTATTTTAATAAGTAAATTGGTTACCTTTCAAATCTTGTATAAAACTGGATTTCTGTCCTGTGACAAAACTGAAAGTAGTGCTTTCCCCAAATGATGAAATTATAGAAATTAAGGGGAAATTCCTGACAGATTTAATTTTCACTCCACATTTAATCTTCCCATTTGAGTTTATAGAGGTTTTCTTGGTTCTTGTTTCTCAAATGCACCTCCTGGTGAACATTCATTACCACTAAGCCCATATGAGCAGACATTTATTGACGCTGTTAAATAAACTCAGTCCCTCCAAAAGAGAGCTTGGTTATACATTTTAATATCTCCATTTATCTTTGTTTTTCTGCCCAAGCCAGTAAACAACTGGAATAGCTCTTTTTTATTGGCTGTAATGGCTCGAGTGGAAGAGCTTGGCAATTATTTAATTAATTCCATTTAATATTAATGCTTGTGGTTGCCAAGATATTTATGAACTGGTTAACTTCACTCATTTTTTGGAGCTCACTCCTCTTGGAAATCCTTTCTGTCTTTAAGATCAACACCTTCCCTGAAAAACACACATGTTTGTGGTTTATTTTGCTTTTTGCCACGTGGCACGAGGAGGACTTTGTACCTGCTTTTTAAACCAGAATTCCTCTGGGTTGGGGTGGTTTATAAATGTGTATTTAGGAGAGCAAGCACAGCAAACTGAGGGTTGTTTCCTGATGTGGGACACTGGTGGATTGCCCCAGTTTTGGGAATAATTCAGGGGAATTTTGGAGAACCACAACTTTGTGAAGCCCAGCCTGGGGTGTGAGCACAGCTCCTTGTCCCCTGAGCAGAAATATCACCAGGGGCAGAGCTGGCATTAAACTGTGCTCAGCCACTGATAAATTCTCTTTAGTTCCCACTGATGTCAAACTTTCCACCGAGGAGCTCTCATTTGTGCAGAATTAGCTGCTAAAAGCAGGGCAATGTCTTAGAGAATGTAAAAAATAATCAGAATATCATCCCCAGGGGCACAGAGCTCACTGCCCTGACATCCCCTGACTTCCACAGCACTCGTGTGTGATTCTAAACAAAAACAAAACTTCAGTTATTGGTATAAGTGGGTAGGAACACTGTATAGGACTGGGATTCTTCTAACCTTTGTCCAGAAAAAAAACATCCAAACCCATGTAGGTGGAAGAAATTGCACCTTGTGGGTGAGCTGTGCATAAAAAAGAAATCCGAGAATAAAATGTTCTCACAACATGAAGTGTTTACTGTGTATTAATGCTGCTCTGGTGCAGTCCTGGTGTGAAAATGCATCCTGCAAACACCACAGAGCTCCTCTGGAAATCAGTAGAACTTTGGGAAGGGTCTGAGGCAGAGAATTTCTTCACCATGGCATTGAAAAAGCAGAAAGTGGAGCAAAAGAGAACTCTCAGCTGCTCAAAAAGTGACTACATATGGTTCCCAATAAATCTTGTGAGATCAAATTTGGCTAATTCTAAAGAAAATTCTAAACAAAGTCTAAAGGAAAATAGGGAAAGAAAAGAATTCAGTGGAAATGGTGTCACAGGAATGTGAACAATTATTTGGGCATTACAGAGCAAAGGTTAAACTTCTGCTGGCAGGAGGTTGGAGGAAGGTAAGACCAGATCAGCTGTTTCATTTGCTAATTTTAATCAACTGATTTTCCAAAGAATAGACTGATTGAGGGGATTGCCACAGTCTGAACATTATTTGCTCCCTGGATCTGCAGTTTCCTAGCTGCCAATAAACATTGTGTTTTCTCCACAGTTCACGGTGTTAGAAATCCTCCCAGTAAATCCTTTTGGAAAGGGGGCTTAGATTGTCAAGAACCTTGGAGCAGCAGCTCTGGGCCAGCCCTAGGAATGAGCTGGGCTTTTCCCAGGCCACCCAGTTAATCTGTTTTTATCTTGCCTCCTAGGTTTGCAAACACAACCCAGTTCCTCTGCCAGCTCACCCCTCGACCTTCTGCTGAGAGTGACATTCCACCACCAGTTCTGGTGACACTTTGGGATGGGGATATTTATCCCCTGGAGCTCTGGACCAAACCCATCAGTTCAGTGCATACAGAGGATAAAATGTGCCCTGGGGTCAGGAGGGAGCCATAGCCATGACACCATGGCCTGTCAGAGAACTCTCATTTGAAATACTCTAAAATAGACAAAGATACACCCTAATCACTAATCAGAGAACAGCTTTAGTGCCTCAAAATTGTGGAGCAAGTTACAGGCATCAGAATAAATTACAACAGATTTTGAGCAGTCGTTGAAGGAAAGTTCAGGGGCCATGGCAGGAGGAGACCTTGGGACTGGTGAGCCATCATTAATTCTGTGAGGTCAGGTCCTGGCCATGTGCATCTGCAATGGCTCCAAAATGCCTATTAAACATTTACAGCTTCTTGATTTTTTTTCACAGTTCTATGCCACACTTACTGTGGATTGACATATTTTAAATGCCAGTTTTGTTCAGCCTGGTGTGGCACAGGCTGAGGTGTGGTGAGCTCACATCTGGACACACCTTGTGAACACACAGACACACATCTGGGGCTGGGTTTTGTATTTTCTGCTACACCACTACTTGCTTTACCCTTTCCCCTCCTGCTTTCCCCGAGCCTAGCCCCCGAGGCAAAATACCTGCAGGTTTTCCTGCCTCTTTCACATTCCAAATAATTCAGGAGGAACACCACAGACCTTCTCTTTCCTTCCTCCCCTTCCTCCTTCCTCACAGTTTTATTGCCTTTATTAAAGATGAACATTCATAAAACACCATTTCAATTCTTGAAATAACAAACCACACCATGTAGTTTCTTTTTGGAACAAAGACTTTGGGGGAACGACCATGTTGTGAAGAAAGACATGACAAGTAGTTTTGAATTCATTGTTAATTTTGGTTTTGAGGTTTTAAGCAGATAAATACAGGTGATGCACAGCAGAGCTCGCCCTGCTGCAATACAGAACTTTTCACAATTTCAGAGTTTACGTTCAGGGCAGTAAAACCTTGGTGTTTGCTGGCATTCCAGGCAACCAGGGAAAGAAAATGGCAGAGATCCCAAAATATTTCTTTTTGTCATTGTTCACCTTGCAAAGGTGAATCTTTCTCTTAAAACACAGACACTTTTCGAGAGTTTCTTGTGGCAGAGAATTCTTGGAGACTTTTTTTCTCTAAAAATAGAAACCCTTATTTGTAAGAGTTAAACCATCGTACGTTAAAGAAAATGATTGCACCAAACTTAACCTTTTCTTGCAGATAAAAATAAAATGCTTCACACTTACAGGTTCAGTTGTTTTCTTCACGTATATAAATCTTCCCAAGGATGTGTACATTTTTATGCTTTAATTTGCAGCTTATTCCATAGTGCTTTTGTTAGAAAAACCCATGCCACATCTTAAAAAGATAGATTTGCAGCATTAAAAAAGGAAAAAAAAAAAAATTAGAGGTTTGTGATTCATCTTTCCACTTGTTTTTACCTGCACAAAACTTGGGAGCAGTGAGGAAAACATCACTTCATCTCCACAAAGTGCACATCTGACTGAGGGAATTGGCTGCACAGGCAACACTCTATAAAATGGCTTGGACTTAATAAAGTTGGATTGGCTCTCACCTGGCTCCTGAAGGAAGAAAGTTTAGTGTGTGAAGCTGCTATCTGTGGAAGAATTTTTTTTTTTTTTTTTTCATTTAGCAAGTAATTCACTGTAATTAAAATAAAAATGAAATGGCTTTCACTGTAATATCCTCAGAGAGTTTAACAAACTCATATCCTAACTACATAAAGGCAGAGGTAATTTTTCATCCATAAGTTTTTTATGGAAATACATCCATTATTTCCCAAAGCAGAAAATGATACATTTTATTTAAATTACATTTTCTAAGCAGGAAGATTTTTTGTAATGGAATTTTTTACCCAGCGCATAATTTATGGACTCTGGGAACAGGTGATTAAAATGTTGTGCTCAGCGGGGGAGGAACCTTTGACACACCTTAAGATCACCTGTATTTACAATTTATTTTTGATCCTTTTCCCCAGATGAATCTCCACATGGAGAAGAAAGAACAACACTGGCTGGATCTGTGTTTATCAGTCCATTCTGTGTTTACAGAGCAGTTTATTTTATGTTCTCAAAACTTTTGAGTTTCCTGCTTTTATTTTGCATTTTTAAGTGTGGGTTTGTTATTTCTACATTGTATTTTTTTTGTGGGGATTTTTTTCTTTTTTTTTCAAATGAAGCAGAGTGATGAGACTTTTAATTTCTTTGGAAAGTCCAGTTTCTTTTTCTTATTTTTTTCAGAAAGAGAGTTCTTGTTACAGGTGTTGAGACCATGGCTAGAAGTTACAAGATTTATGGTTACCAGGTCTTTTAAGGATTTATTAACCAATAAAGCACTGCTAACAGAGATATTAATGTTATTAAACTAAGAAATGTTGTTTAATTGCACTGCTAACATATTTACATTAAATATTGATATTATTAAACTAAGAATTTTTGTCTAATTATGTACATATATGAGCTTTCTTAGCCAATCCTCTTCTGACACACAAACTTAACATTGCTGCATTCTAAAACTTCTCATCACCTTTTTTTTTTTTATATCTTAAACTCTAAAGCTAAACCTATCTCTACTAAACTGTGCTTAATTTTAATTTTATTTTTTTTTTGTGTTGGCTTCCAAGCCCAATGTTCTGACAATTCCTTGCATTTTGAATTCCAAGAAAGAAAAATCAAGAAAGAAAAAGTTTCAACCAGTAAACACTGAATATCTTCAGAAAGCCTCTGAAGCTGATTAATGAAGAATGTGCTGTTTGTCTTCTATGCAAAATGGATTTTTAATAATTATGCTGTTTGTAATCAAGGTCCAGTGTATTGTCCTGTAGTGTCTGGGGGGGGGGCTGGCACAAGGAGCTGTGGCTCCCAGTGGTTCCCAGTGCTTCCCAGTGGCTCCCAGTGGTTCCCAGTGGCTCCCAGTGGTTCCCAGTTGCTCCCAGTGGTTCCCAGTTAAGCCAAGCCCAGCTGTGGGTCCTGCTCATCCTGGCCTGGGACAGGCTCCCACTGGGGAAGCTGCAGAAGAAAGGACTCTGGAATTACCTTCTTGGTTTGTGGCTTCATCTCTTCATCAGCAGCACAGTTTACATCACAGGGGAGAGGAAAGAGCCATGGGAGAGGTAATAGTTTTGTCCTTTTATAAATAAATATATATACATTAATATTGTATACAGTTCTTTAATGGTGCAGTTCTGAAATTACAGTTAATAGTTCATGAACTCTTCTGAGTAATATTAAACAGTTTGGGATATTCCAGATGTGGTGGGGAAAGGTTTCCCATTCCTGTGAGTATCCCTTAGCCATGGGAGACTGACCTGGGGAGAAGGTGAGCTGTGGAAAAAGCAGCAAAACTGAAAATGCACTGAAGGGATAATTGAGAAGCCATCAGCCCTGCTATCGATTTCCTCCCAGCACAGAAAGCTGTGCAGCAGATGAGAGCCTGGCTCTTCATTCTCCCACCTTGAAGAAAAGTGGCTGTAGGAGAGCATTTGGTTATTGCTCTCAACTGGGTAAAATACTTGAGGGCTTTGTTTGGCTGAGTTTACCTGTTTGACTCTAATGTAGGCGGATTTGCTGGAAGGGCGGAAATTGGTCAAGGAGCTGAAAAGGGGAACTGTGCTGCAGTGGCTGTGCTTTTATCAGCCTGGGAGAGCAGCTCCAAAGTGTCAGGAATATTCTGCAGCCTCCTGCAGGACTCTTCAGTAAAAGCCTGGACCTGTCAGAGCATTTGCAGAGCTGAGTTAATCAATCTCCATCACTTCTGGGGGCTGCTGTGGGACTCAGGCTGCATTTCTGTCACAACTGCTCTGCCTGCTCAAACCCAGCCAGGGAGCTCCTCACAGGACAGAAAATGCCAGGTATTCAAATGTAAAACCACAGGATGAAGCAGAGTCAAAGTCACTTAACAATGAATCATCAAAAATGTCTCTGATCAATTAAAAAAAAAAATACTGAAGTGTTTCTGAGTGGCTGAGTAACCTCCAGAGCAAGAAATAACACTTGTAACTGTGAAAAGAACTAAGTGAACAGGGATTATAAATGAGGGAACTTTATTCATAATAATGTCATAAGAGGAGCAAGTAGAAGAATATTATTACTTTATCAAATATCTTGTGTGTCTGAATCCCTACAAAAAACTTAAGAAAGCAATTGAAAAATATATACAGTGAGAGAGAGGAACTGGAGCACAGTGTCAAGCTTATGATGTAATTGGTGTTCAGAGACTTGAAGGGATGATTCACATATCATAAATCCTAAATAATATTTGAATTTTACAGTATAGCTCGAAAAGAAAAAATAAACAGACAACAACAACAATAAAGTCTGAGAGTGGTATATGGGATTTTTTTTTTTTTTTAATGTTAAGAGCAGAGAATTATAGGTGAGGCAGCTTAATTTCAATTTTGGGAAAAACAACAAACCAAACACACTCCTGTTTTTTCTTTCCACTTTTCTTACTCTGATCTCCCAACAAATGTCTCAATAAAAGTGCCCAGATGTCACAACTCAACTTCTGAGAAAGTTTCCCAGCACCTTCTGCTTCCCCTTCCAGCCCCAAGGCCAGCCCCGTGTGTTGCTTGCCTTTAATTGTAAAATATCACCATATTTTGATCCTCGTGCCTCAGGTTTGCTGCTCTGCAGCTTCTCTGATTTGTTTTGAAGTAAACTCTGCTATTGATACATTATTGAGTGGGTATGGGGTTAGTACAGCCTTGGAGTAATTTTTTTCCAAGGGTTGTAATTTCTTCAGCAGAGCAGGTTCTGTTTGATTCCAGCCCTCTCTGAAATATTTTGCAGGCTGAATTTCCAAGTGCTCCCCAGTACCTGAGCTGACTTCTGTGCCCATAATGAAAGTTCTGTTTGCATCAAGAGAAAGACATATCCTGGCATCATCTCATTTTGCCCTCTCTTCTAGCGGGGAAAAAGAGAAATGTCATTATTCCAGTGCTGAATCCTCCCTGTCTCAGCTGGAAAGCAAAGCTGGAACTGCCCTGACACAGCTTGGCAGCTGCCAAACAAAGGTTCTGAGGTCAGCAGTGAGGAGCTCAGGCAGTCTGGCTGGGTTTGGGGGTTAAATGTGAGTGCAGAGCCCTGCGAGTGCCATTGGAGGGGTTTTGCTGTGTTTTGTCATTTTAACTTCAGGCTGTGACAGCCTTGTTGTGTGGACCCCAGTTTGGTGGTGTGGTCTCCTTCCCAAAGGATTTTCTGATATATATATATATATAATATTTGAAGTAAATGAGCAGAAAATGTAAACCTCACTGTTCAGCTTTTAAATTGTAACAGTCATGAGTGTGTGTTTGCTTCCATTCTTCTTGGGTTGGTTTTATTTTGGTTGGTTTTTTTTAAACAAAACTAAGTTTAAGTCTCTATCCATTAAGCCCCTCCATCCATTAAATTCTGAGGGAAGTTCAGATCTGGATTTTGCATACTTTGAAAATCAAATTCGTCTTCAATTATTCAGGGACTTGTCTTCAATTTTCCTTATGAATGCAAATTCCTAAAGACTTTTCTTCCCCAGAAGAGTGTCTTCCTCATAGATTAACATTACCAAAGTTACTTTATCGTTTAATTACTCTTTTGTGTAAGTTTTTAAATCAATAGTCTTGCAGGAGCTTCTGCTCTGAGATCTGAAATTGTCAGTACCTGTATGTGAGGTGTACAGCAATATTTTACATTATAAACTTTTTCTGAACTTGAAATGCCACGTGAATGCCTTTAGCATTGCAGCAGACCAGAAAAGCCAATCTAACACAGAAATATGCCCTGGCCTATGAAAAATCCTTACAACTTTGATTTCAATATGTTCATCATGATTATGGCAACCCATCCTCCCAGACTCCTTGCAGATGTCTTTAATTTATGAGCCTTGGGCCCATTTTTCATGAGGAGTTTTTAAGGTTGTTTGATTTACTTTTTTATTTTTTTAATTTTTTTTTTCTGTTAATAGATTGGTCATCCTCATATCTTAATAAAACAAAAATTGAATTACATGCACCACTAAGCAAGCATGACAGGACTTTTTGCTAGCAGATGTAAAGTGTGAAAACCTGTGGGAAAATCCCATTCATTTTAGGTTCTACTTGAGAACTCTGCAGTGCACTGCAAATGGATTCAGTCTGAGAAACACAGGAGCAGGGGAACAATGGAAATCAATGATTTGAACCTAATTAAAAAGACCTGATAAAAATTCTGGAGAGCCAGATGGCAAAGTCAATTCCTCAGTATAATATCTGTGCAGATAAAGAATATGATTAGCTGTTGACATTCTGCAAGGGTAGAATGATCTTATCAGCAGGATGTCAAAGTATTTCTTTAACAGTATTAGACTGTGCTTTTATAACTATTGTACACCTGATTTAATGGAAATCATTTTTCTTCCAGGAAGTATGAGACATAATGTTTTTCTCAGATGTCACAGTGCAAAACTCACGAGTTGGTTATCTTGATAAAAGCTTTAGACTTTGACTGCTGAAGGCAGACACGTACATGACTTGAACATTAAAGCTGAAATCAAACTCCAATTATAGGTGGTGGTGAACACACTGGGAACATTTGTGTTTACAGATTCCAGACAATTCTGTTGAATTAGGAGCAAATTTTGGAAGTTTCCTGTATGCAGGTGTAGTGAAGCAAATACCTCACTGCCTTCGGCTGAGCTCTTCAGTTGTTGTTCAAAATGCATAAAAAGACAAAATGAACAAATGATGTGATGCTTCCACAGCTCAAATAGTCATGCTGGAGAAAAAGGTTTCTGGTTTCTTTTTGCTCCTCCTCGACTTGATGGACTGGAAACACCAAAGTAGACTGAAAGGGGTGATTTGAGTTTCCTGGGAGGCAGAAGGGCCAATCTGAAATGTTTTTACAGGAAGAGTTAAACCCAGGTCCTGGATGGGCCAGTCAAGAGTGGTCTGGTCACACATCCACCGAGTAAAACAGAATTTACAATCACACCCCATTGTTTTCTCAGTGTCTCCCCTTGACCAGTGGCGACAATCATTTGTAAAAAAGGTTCCTGAGTTAATTTGCTGCTGTTTCAGAGGTGTGGGATGAGTTTGGGTGCTAGCAGGATTATGAGCCATTTAATCTTGGTTTAAAAAGCAGTCTCCTGGGTGTCCCTGACATTTTTGGAGAGATGATTGGAAGCTTTTCTGGTGAGGGAGCCAGGCTGGCTCAGCGCTGGCTGCTCCAAACCCAGGGATGCTGTGGCAGCTCTGGTCCCCTGCACGAGCTCTCCTGCCTGTCCTCTCCAAAAAAAGGGTGGAAAAATCAGGAAAAGAAGCATTTGCAAACTGAATCTGTTTCTCTGTGCTCTGGTTTCAAGGGCTGGAGCTGTTTCAGTCTGGACATTTGAGCTGGTTTAGGGACAGATTTGTGGCCAGGCCACATTTCATTCCTGCCCCTTTCCCTGGGCTTGGTGAGTGATATTTCATTGTGCAGAGCAGCAGAGATGTCACATTTAACTTTTCTGGAGTGTTGCTAAATGTGTGTCTGCATGTGACTTCCTTTTTTTTTTTTTATCCCTAAAAAGAAGCAATCTGAATTAACTGCTGGTGTTTCGTGCATTGCTACTTTTTATTATGTGCATCAAACTTCGGTGTTCATAAATATTAGTGTTTGTAACAAAACCATTTATTCTTTTGAATCCAGACAATGTGGAACATAAGTTACAGCTCTTTGAAAAAGCCTCAATAATTATGGACAGCCTGTGATGCATGCAGCTCAGGTATACATTTTAGAACAGATGAATCTTCCTTAAACTACACTAATTAAAGTGACTGTAAAAATCTGGGCTAAGGATGAAGCAGATGATGCTTTACACCAGTAAAACACAAGAATCTGACAAGGCTTGTCTGGCACACAGTGCAGGGGGAACAGTTCTGAGTAATTGAGCATTGAAATCTTCTTTCTTTATAGTTTTCAGATTAAATCAGGAGCAGAACTGCTGACTAGCAATTGGCAAAAAACAATCGTCAGATCCTGTCTTTCAAGCAACCTAAATGACTCAGTTTCAGTTGCATATTTTAATTTAAACACCTTTTAAACACCTCTGAGCCCTTTAATGCTTCGGCTATGTCTCCCCTGGGAATTTTAAAGGACTGGCTGAAGACAGGACGTGGCTCATGGCAGTCATTGACTCTGCCCTTTATTGAGATATTAGACTCATTATGCTAATGTCAGAATTTGTCTCTGTCCATGCTGAGCATTTAGAGAGGAGTAACACTTGCTATTAAGTGATAATTGATGAGGTGCCCCAGATGAGGAGCCTCTCGTGGACAAGATGCAGTTTGGGATAATCAGGGTTCCAATAACTGATCTGCAGCTGCTTGCTGAGCTCAGGAGCTGCCACTGATGCATTGTCCCATATATAAATGCAGTTCCATTGTCCCAGTGGAAAAAGTCACTACGCTGACAGTCCTTTCTCCATCCTAAAGACAATTTAGAAGCCTGAAAATCCTCCCTCTTAGGAAACAAGAAGTGCAGCAGAATTTAGCTGCTGCCTGATGACTTTTTAAACTAAGAGTGAAACTAATATGTTCTCTGGTAAAACCCTACCTGCATTTCCTTCATAGTTCAGTGAAGTATTTCATAGGTGATTAGATCCCATCAAATCTCCCTGGATTTTGAAAGCTCCATTTTTCCTTCTAATCTGTGTTTCGTACTGCATAGATACCCAGATAATATCTGTAATGCAAATGACTTACGCAGTTTGTATTTTTGAAGTTGTAATAATCATTTAGTCCTTGGAGTGAAAGTCATTTCCCAGCCTTTATTTCCTCACCCTTATGTTCCCCAGTTACTTGGTGTTTGTGGCTGTTGTAGATCTGCATTTCTTGATGCTGTAGTTAGTTCTGTTTTATTGTACAGCACATCTGCAGCACTGCTGGGAGTATTTCTGATGATCTCATTACTGGATCAAAGCTTCAGTCTCTTGGGTCACAACCCTGCTTAATGTTCTTGTGCAGACCCCTCCAGACTTCCACTAATAACAGCACTCTGTGCTCATAAAAGCAATTGCTCAGGACATAAGCAGCCAGAAAAGAAAAAGAAAAAAAAAAATAGAGTATAAAAAGTACTTGAGGCTTTTGAGTAAAAAAAAGAAAAAAAGGGGTTTATGGTATCAACTTTTCATTCTATCTGCTTGCCACACTGGTCTGTCATGACCAAAAATCCGACATTTGTTATTTTAGGATGTGAAAATGTAGAAAAAAGTGAAGCTTGAAGTTGACAACTGTATTTTAAAAACATAATTTATGATCCTGGAATGAGGCTTAAGAACATTTTTATTTTTTTCAGACACTGATCTCTTTCTTTTACCTACATTAGATGAGCATGGAACTATTCCATGAATTGTAAAAGCTTCCTATTATTAAGCTGTGATAGAATATAATGAGATAAAATATGGATTCTTGCTTCCTGTTCAATGGGAAAACTTTTCCAACTGGGCAGCTGACAGCAGAGGAGCAATCTATGGTGGGAAGATGGAAAGGAGGGAATGGAGAGGCTGGGGAACCTTAATGCAAGCTGGGGTCTGAGCTGCACACAGGAGGGACAGCAATCCCTGCAGCATGGGGAAACTGGGGTAGAGAGGGAGGGATCCTCACCCAGACCCATCCATCCAGGGCTCAGGATCACTGTGGGATGCAGGGATGGGCACTCCCAGCAGATCCATCCATCCAGGGCTCAGGGTCACTGTGGGATGCAGGGATGGGCACTCCCAGGAGATCCATCCATCCAGGGCTCAGGGATCATTGTGGGATGCAGGGATTGGCTGTGCTGCAGTGTCCCCCATGAAATTCTCTGTCACACCTGGATGTGAGCTCTGTGTGCCCTAAGATGTCAAACATTCTGCCATGGGAGCTGCAGGTGCCTCCACAGGAGAGCTGGGCTGCATCACCTGGGACTTGTGCCGCATTCCCACGTCTGACAGCAGCAAATCCTCCACAGCAGCTGCTTGTTCTAATAGAGCCTTTGTAGAGATGCCAATAATGGTCTGAGAGTGCTGAGTGCTGTCCTGTGAGGAAAGCTGGGCCACCACTGAGGTTTGGAATAATCCCCTGGAAATCTGCCTAAAGGAAGATCACAAAAACATCTGTGTGCCCCTCAAGGCAGGAGCCTGCTGCACTTGGGGAAGGTTTGAGCATTGCAGGACAAAGGAAATTTATTTTTTCCTGAAAGTTTGTCTTTGCATTGAGGTGCCCATTCTGCTCTGGCAGTACAAACATCTACCTTCATTTCCTTACCCTGCATAATCCTCCACTTGAAAAAAAACCAGAAAGGGGGGCGTGAGAGGGAAGGGCTTTGCAGATCCTCTAGCAAAGAAGATTTTAAGGTTTAAATAACTGCAATGTGAACTTCTTACCACATGAAATATTGCCTCTTGATTGATCACCTTGGAAACAGCCTGAAGTCTTTGTTTTGTGTAGTTGCTCTGCTGTGATTTAAAAGCAGAGGATGAGTGAGACACAGATCTAATAAGATTTAACTCTTCTGTGGTAAGAACCTGTAATCAGATATCTATAAATTATATACATATCTATGAATTATATATATATATAATTATATAATATATTATGTATATTAAATAATTATATTGGAATGATAATATAATATCTATATATGTTAATTATAATGTATAGAATTATATCTGTAATATATTAATGATAATACATAATTACTTTTAATAATATAATGTTTTGGGGTTTTTTATAATTTATTTAATTACTTGATTCTGGCCATAGTTTTTAAAACAGAGAAGCCTCCCATATGCATTAGCAGAGTACTTATCACTCTATAAATTCCATCCCCATACCAGTCAATTTGTTCTTCTGTCCTTCCAGGAGCCTGTTAAACAGATATTAAAATAAACACATTAGGTTCAAAGTTTCATATTTCAGAAATTTAGGATAAAGATCCATAACTGGCACTTCTAGAGCTGACCTGGACTGGTGCTGCTGGCTCAGAGAGCTCCAAGAGACTCTCAAAATCAGCTTCAGGAGCTTGTGACAAGCTAATGGATGCATTTCTGCGCTTGTGTGCCTGTCTGGTGGAGAAATGCTTGTGAAATAACCCAAAATAACACCTGCAGTGCCGTGGAGGGGCTGGGAGCTTTCTGGAGGTGCTGCAGGAATTGTCGCCCAGCATGGGTGACTGAAGGAGCTGAGCAGTGGCAGAGCCTCCCCAGTGCTCATTCTGTCCTGAGCACTGGCATAGGAGGATTCATTCTCACTGTAGTCTCTCCTTCTTGCTGCTTTTGTCATCTTTACTGATATGAATTAATATTTAGCCACTTCTCTTTTCACTAAATTTGGTTACAAGCGTGCAGTGTCAGCATTCCCCTGGAGCACAACCCTCCCAAGTGCAATTCCTGGAGCTGGAATTCCTCTGCTTTGTTCTGTGAGCCCAGTCAGGGCTTTGAAAAACTCTCCTTTAATTTTGCAAAGCCTCACATTTAATATTATTTTGACCTTTTTAATATTCTGGGTTTAGAGTGTTCACCAGACTACAGTATTTCACCAAGTGAATGAGTGACTACAGTTTGGGATTTGAATTGGGGATTTAAGTGGGAGAGGAGCAAAATAAATTTCCTTAATCTGTAGATGAAATAGTTTAAATAATCATGGTTTCCAGACTGTAATTTTCTGTTCTTCCTCAGTAACTCTTGCTGCTATAGTTTCTTCCTGTAAATCAGAGTTTTTCTGAAATTGATAGCATTGAAACTGTGCATGAAAGTTCTGTTAAGTTGTTTTTATACCTCTCATTCACAGTCTGAGTGCTGGGAGGTACTGACACCAACACTGGGGTGAATTCTCCACATCAGGGACACAAACAAGTTCTTTCTTCTTAGATTTTTCGACTGGGGAGAGTTTTCATTTCTGTCAGCTCACTGAGCACTATTTGATTTGGTTGTTCATCAAATTTCTTTAAATTTGCATGAATTTCTCTTTGTACTTTCTGGAATGCTGTATTGCAAGGTAAATTGAATTATAGATTAATATGAAAGTGGACAAAGCAAAATAACTGCAGTATGAAAAACACAAGGAAAACTTTAAACAGCTCTTGGTGATTGGAGAGGTCAGGAAAATATTTACTTCAGAAAACCTATCACTAAAGATGTACAAATGAACCTTTTTTTTAATATTTTTTTTTTTTTTGCAATTGTTGGGAGTCCCTGGGAGTTGTTTTGTCTGTGTGTAATTAGGGAACAAATTGGAGGAGGTCGTGGAGCAGGGCAATCCTCCCAGCAGAGGCTGAGGGGATTATCTCATCTGGCTCATCGCTGAATCAATCTCATCCCCTTTCCAACCAACAAAATTCAATTAACTTTCATGAATTATTTAGCCACACTGAAGTCTTAGATAGTATTAATATTTGTGTTTCAGCCTGTTTTGTGCAAGGCATATAAAATATTTCTTTATCATCAATCAAACTCCAGTGTAGAATGTAATTTTCTATTTCACTCTTTTAACAAATATCTTCTTAATCTCTCCTGATGTTGACTGAAAAATGTTACATAATTCTATGTAACTTAAATGGTTGATTTTAATTTTTTTTTAATCTCTTTTTTTTTACTCGATGGCAACTTTTTAAACAAAAACTTTTAGAACTTTAATGCTACCAGACAAATTGCAATCTGGAAGGGTTTGAACAATGTTGCTGCAGTATTCATGTCTTTGACAAAAGAGTTTCGTTCTTGTCTGAGGAAGTGTGCTCCAGAGAAGCTAAGAATAAAACAGGATTGACTTGTAGACAGGAAAGACTTATTTTGTGTCTCAGAAAATGAGAGATTGTCAGTCCTTCACTCACTTCCTGCACTGTTCTTAGTATTATAGCAAAGATCTAGTCATCAAAAGTGAGAAATTAGGAAAGTGAAGGCTTGACAAGCCCATCACAACAATGAGAATGTCTCCTGCAGCTCTGGGGAAAAGCAGGAGGGGGGAGAGTGACACTGCTGAGTGCTCCTGAGCCACTGCCTCCACTTTGGGGTGCAGGGGAAAAAATCCTGTGCAATTCCTTCCCCAGGTTGTTCCAGCTCCCGGGGAGAGCTGAAGCCTGCAGGAACTCTGTGCTGCTGGAGCCTTTGGGGGCTACCTAAAACCAGACAGAATTAAGGGAATAAAAAGCAGTTTATTTATATTTATTGAATTATTCAGGTACATTTAGGGCAGACAAAACCACCCAGGGGCTGCACCCAAAATGGACAACAGGTCATGGGTTTTCACACTTATAAATAAGTTTGGTCCATTTGCATATTGGGGGTAAATCTCCCAATTACAGCTTCAGGTAATGGAGTTTTATACCCCAAATTTGCTCCCCCAAATCACTTTTGTTTCCATTTCTGAGGCACTGAGGTGTCCATGATTCCCTGGACAGGAATTGTTGTGTCTGCCCAAAATGGGAGAGCAGCAGCTCACACTGGGTATGGAGTTTAGAGTTCTACACTGAAGAACTGCAGGATCACAAATAGATGGAAAATAGAAAAGCTGAAATCCTGAAGCATCATTGCTACCTCAGCACTGCCCTCCTGAGCTGCTGGTTTAACCTGCTGGGAGGATGGATGGGTGCAAAAGCAGAGTCAGAGCAGGGAAAGTGTGAAATTTAAACAATTTATCTCAGGCTTTTTCTTCTCTGTGGCCATTCCAGGCAGCACTTGTGCTTGTCAGTGAGTTATCCAGAGCTGGGAGCTCAGCCTTCACTTGAGCTGGGACAATATCACACAACATCCCCTCTCCTGGAGCTACCACATCCTTCCCCAACCATCAGGTGTTTTATCAGTCCCCTCTGTTTTCTCTTGCATTTCTTTAGGTTGATCTAATGTGAAATTTTACTCTGATTTTTTTCCTGATCTTTTCCATTTACTTTAATTAAATGCCTGAGCCTTGTGGATCAAGAACAATTTTATTGAAGTTAATAAATGGAAGGTCCTTGCAGATCTGTTTGTAGCTCCTTGTAGTTTCTCCTGGCTTCATCAAAGCCAGAGATCCAAGGGATGGAATGAGGCTGTAAGAGAGGTGGCAAAACTGAACACTGAGGAATTTATGACATGAATTTCAAATGCAAGCAACTAATTTTTCCTTGAGGAAGCACAGAGCAGAGTTACCAATCAGGCTGGAGAGATTCCTCAGTGAAACACCTCAGTCAATCACACACAAGGTAAAAATTTACTTACAAAAGCACCGAGGTTTCCACTGAAATTTGGCATGTTGATTGGAAATGCTGAATAATTTACAGGTCTCAGCAGTGCTGCCAATGCCAGGAAGAAATGCTAATTCTTGTACAGCAATGTGCATCTCTGTAACTTTGATTTCACTCTGCTCTCACAACAATCTCACCTTTCCAGTGACTGGAGCTCAGAACTGATTTTTCTGAGTGTCAGAGCTGCGTGTGATAGAATGGCAGCATTTATCACAGAGATGGAGTGCTGCTGAAGTTGTTTGTGTTGTACAATCCTAAAGTTCAGCTCCAAAATGTGATGCAGAGTGATGCATCTGCTTTATCTTCTTCCCTTTCAGTTGTTTCTCTTGCATTATATAAATGAGAGCTGGGGAGGAGAAATGGTTTGAAAATCTTTTTTTCATTTGCACGAGGATTTTTCATGGTTACTGTCAGTAGAAATAATAGCATTGATATTAGCTGTTAAAAATAGAGCTGTACAGGATTTTTAAATTTTATTAATTGTTGTAGGCTGTGGTCTTGCAGCTAAACTAAAATCAAATAAAAATAAAAGGTTTGTTCCCTTTCCTCAGCATCCTCCCAACACTTTTACAGTTCAACAGTATAAATGTTACACAGATATAGTTTGCACAGCACTGTTAATTCTTTAATTAATTAAGTAGCAATATTAATGCTCATTATTAGTGTAGAACTCAATTAGGATTTCTGCTGTTGCTTATAATAGTTCATCAATTTTTCTGGAATGTATACAAAATATGTATATATATATACAAATATATGTTTAGATGTAAAAGATTGATGTTTGTCTTAACCTGCTGGTATTTTGTTTTTCATTGTGGCAACATCTTGTAAAAAAAGGAAAACAAATTAAAGACAACTAATAAATGTAAGAGTGTACAGAAATAAGTGGCAATTGTAAGGGATAAATAGAGAAAACAGCATTTTCCACTGCTTATGGGATTGTGCATTCAGAAATGTGGCTTGCAATAAAACCCAGGGAATTCAGCACTGAAAAACCTGCCACAGCCAAATTTTCTTATGCAAATATTCACATATATGTTAATATGGTGCACCTGGCCTAGTTATGGGCTGTGTGATTACACTGACAAAACTGAGGGGAGCTTTAAAGTCAAGTATTTGCTTAATTTGAACAACTCTGAACCAGATTTGTACCTTCTGCAAGCGACAGGGTTTATTTTTTTTTGTTTGTTTGTGTTTTTTTGTTTTTTTTTTGTTTTTTTTTTTGATGGAGTTTTCCACTTGACTGATGGGAACTGGACTTCCTACACACCCTGAAGAACCAGTGAATAAATGTCCTTTAAGTGAATAGAAGGTTCTGTGGTAAATAGAATGAATAAATAAATGAACAGAAACATTCTGTGAATGCTTACAAACTGAAGTTTGCATCTAAATCAGAGTTTTAGCCTTTGAATGTGTGGCACTGAATATTTGTCAGATCTTTATTGTGTGTGGCATCACAGTGCTTAGGACTGAGCCCCCTGCCACCTACTAATATCAGCAAAAATCATATTTATTGGGCTATTTAGCTGTACTTGAGCCTAAAGCCAGTCTGATTTAAGTTTTTAAATCCAGAGAGTGTGAAAATAATTTTAAATTAATTTCCAGATCTTTCAGGCAGAACCCAATATCGCAGTGCAGGTCTCCACAACAGAAAAGAAAACTGATTAAGTGCACTTTAGGGATCTTACAAATGACTTGTTTGTGGATGAAATATTTTCTGGTAACAGTGGTTATCCAGCCCAGGCTCCAGACTGAATAAGTGTGACTGAGCCTAAGCACTTCAAAGTTTGAAAAAATACAAGAAAAATAAAGTTAGGAAACGTGATTTAAAAAGTTTTAAATCTGATTAAGAAAGTTTTAAGCCTGCTTCAGTAAAATAGGTCTGTTTGAATAAAAAGTTCTAAAATTCTGTACAAATAGCAGGAGATATGGCAGATTTTCACAAGATCCTATCTATAGCTGATGAGGTTTATAAGATTGCCCTGCTGCAACAAATAACAGCGAAAATTTCCAAGCTCCTAAGCAGTTTGCTGCAAAACAGCTAAAAGCAATTATATAATTTAGATATATATAAATGCTGTAAATTTGGGCAGCGTGGCACTGATCCAGACACAGAGCTCTATTTCCAGCTAAGCTAAACAGGTTACAGGATGAACATTTCCTTGAATTTCCTTGGAAATGTTCCATTTTCCCTTCACTCCTTTGAATGCTGGATATTTCTGTGTTTAGGACATGAAGATTAATAGGAATACTCTGAGAGTGGTGTCTTTTTCTCAGGTAACCAATGCCATGAAACCTGAAACCAAAGCAGGAAAAGTAGATTTTGAAGGGGAATATTTTTATATTTTTTAAGTGTAATTTTTAGAGTAGAATGTTGTGTCCTGTTGACAGGACACAGGAGCCCAGAATGGTTTGTTCTCGTGGGCACTGCAGCCAGGACAGGATGGAGAGGGGAAACCTCAGGGAATTCAGCAAGGTCCTGCTCAGGAGCCAGGCTGGAGAGTTGGGGGTGACACCTGGACAGGAGAAGGATCCAGGAGAGCTCAGAGCCCTGCCAGGACCTAAAGGGGCTCCAGGAGAGCTGAGAGGGACTGGGGACAAGGATGGAGGGACAGGACACAGGGAATAGATTCAAACTGGCAGGGTTAGATTAAATAGCAGCAAGGAATTGTTCCCTGCAGGGGATGGGATGGGATGGGATGGGATGGAATTCCAGAGCAGCTGTGGCTGTGGTGCCAGGCTGGACTTGGGGTTTGGAGCACCCTGGGACAGTGGGAGGTGTCCCTGCCATGGAGCTGGGTGATCTTTAAGGTCCCTTCCAACCCAAAAAACATCCTGTAATTCTAAATGGTAAAAGACAAACTGTTGTTAGGTTCCAACATGGGATTCTTCTGGGATTTCTCGAGGTTTGTTTTTGTGTACAAACCCTCCAAAACCAACACAGTAACCTGTGCAGGAGGAGGGGAATAATTTCCATTCAGGCCCTTTCTGCACACATATGTAAGCATGAGAGAGGTGACAGAAAGGTAATTCTATTTACTGTAGCTTTATTTTAATCCTCTGGGAATTCATTAGCATCCCTCTCAAATGCCAGTGTTCAAACGCTGCTCTAAGAAAACAAACAAGAACGGGAACAGAAATGATTTAGGAGAAGATATTTTCCCGGGTTATGCAAATGCAGCTGAGGAGACACAGCTTTGTTCTGGGTTTCCCTAATTCACTGAAGTAAAGATGTATTATATGGGTTCCCCTCTTGAAAAAATCATTTATCAGGATGACGGGTGAATAATGAATGTAATTCACTAATATTGCACCATCTCCTCGTGGGGATTGGAGAGAGCAGGAAGGGAGAAAACTCTTGTGGAGTTGTTCTAGGGAGGGGTTAGGTGAACTGGATCTTTTTGTACCCCTGTAAATTCTGTTTCAATGGGACAACAGGAGGCTGTTCCTGCTAATAAAGGAAACAGTGACCAACAATTCCCTTCCTAAATTGCCCCATAAGGTGGCCACGCTTGCCTGAGTTTTCTGTGTTTGCAGCAAACCCCCAGTGGGGCTGTTCAGGGGTGTGGATGTCCTGAGTGCTGGATAGGAAATCTACAAACTGTGCTGGAAATGCTTTTTCAGCTGAAAAAAACCCAAACGTTTTCACTCATCCCTAATCGCTCTTTGAAAGTTTTACTTTTAAAGCCGAAATTCCTCATGACATAATTAATCATTTCTTGTATCAGGTACTTGTGCACATTTCATCTGAACTCTGAGGAAAGAACTCAGGTAAATTCTGTGTCTGTTAACTGACCACCACTGAAAATTTGGTTTTCTCCAGAGCAGTATGAAGGCAATTAATGCAATTTGGTTTTCTCCAGAGCAGTATGAAGGCAATTAATGCTTCATCCTGGAGCTCCTAGAAGTTTGCTTTTTCTTACCCTCTGTGCTGGTCTGCAGTACTCACCTGTGAGTGTCAATGTCCCTGATATGGAGCTGTGTTGGGATGTGCTCACCTGAAGGAAGGGATCTCACACAATGCCCAGTCCTTGGCTTTCATAAACCCACAGAGCTCCCAGAACATTCCTGGCTCTGCTCTGGAACCTAAACCCTGCCTTGTTCTTTGGCACACACAAAAGAAGACTCCTGTAGATTACAGATGGTGCCAGGCTGACAATGCATGAGCTGAAGCATGAATTTCCAAGCCAGTGGAGCCCTGCTCCCTGTGCTCAGGGCTGCTGGGATAACACAAAGTGACACCGTGCAGGGCTCAGGATGCTCACAGCATATGCTGGCTCCTGTTTCACATGGAGCTGAGGGGAATTGAGGGAGAAAACATCCTGATCTTAGCAAAAGATCTCCTTGGTGCAGCCAACCCCCTGCTCAGTGCCCACAGGATGGGCTGGAGATGCAATTTAATTCTCTGCAGGTTCTGCAGCTCCCACACATCTCCCTGTGACCACAGCCAGGACTGGGACCTGGCCTTGTCCTCATCACTAACTCCTGCACTTCTGCTCTGAACAATGACATTCTAGGTTTCTGATATGTTGCTTTAAATTTGACAAGTGTGTGCTTACTCTACAAATGTAAATTCCCATTTCCATCGTGCATATGGAACTTGGAGATTCTCAGTGGTCTGGAAAGGAAAACATATGGCTGCTAGGGCCAGAGCAGGAAAGGGAATGTTTGACTTCAAAACATCAGAATAGCCTGCAAGTCCATTCATATAATCAGTATATAAAGCAGGATATCAGAAGCACATCCACTCTCATGTATTTATATAAACCAGTGGTGTGCTTTAATATTAATATTAATATTAATGTTAACATGTGTTTCAAACTTTTGCATTCAGATGTTTATTTTTGTTATTCCTCTGGAATGTGCCTTAGAAACTTGGGCTCTGCTGAAAATTTGGTGTTTAACCATCTGCTTTTAATTGCTTTGGTTTTTGGTAGGTGTCACCAGGGTTTTTTTCCAGCAGTTTTTTTTCTTATACACATTCTTTGGTGTCAGGGCTGAGGTGTAAGGACAGAAAAGGAATGAATCAGGTGCCTGAGTGCAGCTGCAAATAGAATACAAGGAAATTAGGGAGAGTTGTCCAGTTCTGTATCTTATGATAACCTGTGATTCTTTAGAGTGACAAACTAACTCTAACATCTTTTTTTATTTTTTTTTTTATTTTTTTTTTTTTTCCCAAAACTGAGAAGAAACATTTCAAATTTGAGTCTAACCTTCCATTACCTCAAAACTATCTGGGCCAAAATCACTGAACAATTTCTGAAATTGTTCAGAAAAGCTGCTTTCTGAAAGCTCCTTTTTTTTAGACACAGCATTATTAGAATTTCCTTGGGAGATCAGCAGCTCTCACCGAGATGTGAGAGACCCAAGCCCAGTTCTCAGGAGGATACAGAGTCACTGTCAATCAAAATCCTCTTCCAAATCCCCTCTCTGAGTGGAATTTTAGGTGTATATTCCACTACTTAGTTAAAGAAGGTGTGAGTAATTTCGAATGGATTTTTCTGAATTTTTGTAGCTGGATCCAGCAAATATATTTGTATGAAATATTTATATAATCTCCAAGCCAGAGAGGGAATAAGCCACTAAGTTGGTAACTCACCTAGGGAAATGGGGCATGGAGCTATCAGTGTCTTCTCCAGGCTCAAAGATTCATGCAGGGTGGAATAATTCTGTGTAAAATAATCTGAAAAGCATGCATCAATAGCCCACCTGGGGCAGCCTCTCCAGAAATGGTGAATGTGAGCTCAGGTCAGAGTCTGTTCCCCCCACTGCAGAATCACCCTGTGGGGTGAGGAACAGGAAGGCCCTGCATCAATAACAATTTTATCAACCTTTGATAAGAAACCTTGGGCTTTCTTTTCAAACAGCTTCTCAAAAGCTAACTTAGATTCTGATGGAAACTTTGACTTAATATCTTTCCATTTAAAATATTCCTTCGACAGGATTTTTTTCCTTATTTGACTTTATGTGAATATTTGTTGCCCCTCTAGTTTTATCTGTGAAATATGAGCAGAAAATCAGTTTACCCTTTGGAAAGAATGGCCTCAAGCTCACCTATTTTTAGGACAGCAAATGAAGGCTGCAAATCTGGATGGATATTGTCCTGGTTAACAAAGACTCTATGTTCTTTGTGGCTGGTGGTTTTAATAAGAAAAATTTTAGGGAGCTGGAGGAAGGATGGAATCTGTTCCTCTGTTCAGCAATCCTGTGGTGGTGGAGCCAGAAAAACTCCCTGCCTCTTCTTCATTTCTAATCACCATTTAAATAGAGGAAAGAAGAGAAAACCGAACAAAATCATGGGAGTATTCTGACTCTCTAATCGCTTTTCAACTATTTCCTAATAAAAATAATGAATAAGTGGCAATAAAAGCTGTGCTGGAGCAAGCATGGCACAATTTTAACACTTGACAGCCAAGGAAAAGGCAAGGCTGCAGTCTCCCTGGAATTGCCAGGCCTTTGGATCATCTGGCAGAACGTGCTGCAGGAGAAGCACAGCTGGGTCTCCATCTCTCAGGAGAATCCAGGGAAATACCCTGGTGTCAGACTCAGCTGGCTGAGAAAGCTCCTTGCCCAGAGTTGTCTCCCAGTTGCCTGCAAAATGCCTTTTTTCATCTGCCTTGCACTAACTGCAATTAGTTCAGCATTTCAGATTGATTAATAAGTATTTTAATAATATTCAGGGCAAACATCAGTCACAAAGAAACACAGAGATGTCAGGAAAATTGCAATTGGAAATATCAGACTGTTAGAGAACAAAAAATGCTAAATATTTTCCAAAGAACTCCATGACAAACTATAGTAGTTACCACAATTTCTATTTTATTATTGGAACACCAAATATTTTAAGCTTTAATTGAAATAATACTGAAAATATGGACTAAAAATCAATATCAGCATTCCAAATTTAAAATGAGAAGAGGTAAACTTGGTCTGACTACTAGATGTGGGCCCTGGTCTTGCAAATACATGCACAAGTTTTTAACTCTGTGTTGGTGACTGCTACTGCTGAGAGTGAAGAAAAAGTCTGAGTCAAAAAGTCAAGAGAAAAACCCATGATGGTTTAATTAAACCCATCTAGTTTATTATTATTTTTTTTAAATTGGATTAACTTGATCTATGATTTTGACTGCAGTTTTCATAGGTGGTGAGAATCACAAACATGGTTTGTAATTGCTGGCTGTTAATCCAGCTGTTCAGTGATGCAGAGGTGGCACTGGTTGTTCTTCACAATGGAACCATCTACACTGCACTCTGCCGCTTTTCTGATGTCTTCATGTGCCTTTCAACAATTCATAAATATTCAGTGCCTATGGATAGGCTTGGAGAACAAATATTGTCTTATTCACAATTGCCACATTTCATTAATACCCATAACTGCTCACATATTTTAACCTAGTTATCCCACCAAAAATAGGTTTGACTGGGTGGGTGGGTGGGTTGGTTTTGGAGGTTTTTGTGGTGTCTGTGTGTGCTTCTGCAGCCACCCCTCCTTTTAGTCCACAGGTGAATATCTCAGAAGTGCAGACAGCCTGAAGTGCATCAGTTCAGTGAGCAGCTGGATGGGAGCAGAACTCCTGCTTTCCCCGCAGGTGACAGGAATCTGTGCTTCCCAGCAGAGGATCTCCACAGGACAGGGCTGCACAAAAGGTTTGTTTAAAACCCATCAGAGATCAAACAATCTCAGCACCTGCCTTCTCCTGGGCCCGGGGTGCAGAACAAGCTGTCACAGCTCTGCCTGGCTCCTCCAGAGCAATTCCCATCCCCAGCAATCAAAGCCTGCATTAGAGTCTTTATCAGCTCTTTGCTTTCCTTGTACCTGATTTCCAAATCGTCAGAACAACGCCTTTTGTTCTATAATAAATTAATTGCTTTTGAATCTTCTATCATTGGCAGATGGATTTCTTTGTTTAAATATAAATATGAAGATGCTGATTTATTTGGATTCCTGAACACTGATTGTATGATAATTGCATCTTCTTGTGAATAATTGAATTATTTTCATATTATGTTAATCTTATTTCCCTTAAAGCCTGCCTGAAAATCAGACTGACTTATTTACATGTATAGGTGAAGACTAATCCAGAAGGATCTATTTTTAGACTGCAAAAAGCTGTTTTCAAATTGTCCTTTTATGATTGGTGGTGCTGGTAAAAGCACTGCAAATGCAGCTGCAGGAAGTAACATTTTCCCAAAACAACAGCTCATGCTGGTTTTCTGCTGTCATTCTACAGTGCTGATATTTTATAAGTGAATAAATAAAAACCAGAAAAGGACTAAAAATTAGGATCAGGCTCACATTATGCTACATATTGTGAAAAATATGTGCTTGAAGTTTCTGCTTATCTAAGAGGGTTTTTAATAATCAATAGCCCTTGCTGGTGCTCTCACTTTGTTGCATCCAAGTTATGGAACATGTTGCAGGAATCCTCCATCAATTCCCAGGCAGAATCCTGTAATGGGAAAAAAGGGAAGCACAATTCATGCTTGAAGCTGAAATTTTATTATTAGCTCAGCTGAAGTCTTAACACTCTAAAAATATCATTAATTGTGTAATGGTGATTGTGAAAATTGTATTCAGTTAAAATAAATACACATAAATATTCCAGTACCTTCCACTTCAGGGGGTCAACAGCTTCACTTGTGGCATGAGCAGAAGGGACAGAAAATCCTTTGGCCTTTGCTGGGACAATCAGGATATTGAGACTTTCTTCTTTCTTATGGTAAATTCTGCACTGGTTCAATTTCAAGATATTTATTTAAATGCTCTTTAGCTTGATATTTCTACTTTGGTGTGGAATTCCACTTCACATCCAAAGCTGCTGCACATGGTTTGGGTTACATGCATTGGGCTCGTGCTGGTTTCCTCTCTATTATTCCTAAAACTGGCTGCAGGGCTACTCTGGCAAAATTTAGTCCAGGATTAAAAACCTCCATGTGTTTTTAATTTTAGATCTGGAAAAAGATCATCTGAGTACAAACTCCTTTTTGTATCAGTCATGTAATATTGATATGCTTTGACCAGAGCAATGAAAGACCTTTCTCCAGCTGGAATATCAGTGAGCATTAATTTGTTATATTGCTGAATAACAGCAATGGTGAGCACAATTGCTACATCATGCTCAGAAAAAAAATGGTGTGAGAAGTGGAAATACGTTGATTAATGCTTATACTTGATCCTATTAAGCATTTAACATAATTCTGAGGTCAGAAGAAACCTCCAGGAGTCTGAGTGGTGGGAAGAGTGTTCCAAGCTCAGCGTCTGTAAAATATTTGAAAGGAGAAGGACGTGTGTTGGCATGGCAACACTGCTTAACTCATATTTGTCAAGGCCACTGTAATTACTTAGCTGAAGCCACAGGTCACAGGAAGAATGTTATCAGAACTAAAATTGTTCCATCTTGTCCTCAACTTCCAGGCCAGAGGTTTCTAGATAAATCAAGAAGTGCAGTTTGACTGGAGGAACTCTCTCTTGCCTTGGCCTCAGCAAAATCTCATCGAAGTACCCTTTTGATCTTGTGTGTTTTAGATGCAAATTGCAGATTATTTTGGTCACAGCATCTTCTCTTGTTTACAGGATGAGATGTCTGGATATGAAGAGTGGATTGTTTATTTGTTAGAGGTGTCACTTTTGAATGTGTTTGAGAAATCACTACTCAGTATCTGAGACCAACCCCGTGTGACAGCAGGTATTAAAATATAAATCAGTATATMAAAATAAATCAGTATATCAAAATGTGCATCAAAATCAAAAAGGGTTCTAGGAGGGGTCACTYAGTATAGAGCACTGTCCTTTCCTGCCWTTATAGAAAGGAGGGAGGAAAACCTGCTCATTTGGGGGTTGAGAGGATTGKATTTAAACTGGAAGGTGAGCAAAACCTGGAGTGCTGCTAGGCTTGTGTTCAGGCGTGGTTTAAAACCAAGAATCTTAAAACCAAGGCTTGTGTTCAGGCGTGGTTTAAAACCAAGAATCTTAAACCCAAGAACCTTAAAAGCAAGAGCTGTGCTCYCTCCTCRTCACTATTACAGCTAAAAACTGTTCTTGTCAGCACAGGGGTTTGATTTTTTTTGATCAAAGTTGAAATTACCTGATACCATTAAAGACAGTTCATTGAAGATAAAGGTTGAGAATTTGCTCTCACAGTTGTCACATTTTCCAGTAGGAGAGTTCAGGAGTTTTTAAAATATTTCTGCCTCTGCAAATCCATTTCTCTCACTTACAAATATGGAGCAAAAGAGCTGCATAGATTAAACAGTGATAATTAATTCAAATTCTAGCTAAAATAATTCTAATTCTAGTTGATGTTTAAATTTAATTTTTGATTTTTTTTTTAATTTCCTGAAGTTGTGTACAAGGTGTTGTAAAATTTCCCATGTGGAATTTCACATGTGGATTATGAATGCCTCATAAAAGAAAAGCATTATGGATTTTAATGGTATTTAAGCTTTATTCTATTTTCTTCTCGGATTCCTCTTCTATTGATCCATACCATTAGTGCTGAGATATGCTACATTTATTTTCTGAGATTGATTGTGCTGAGTGGGGTTTGTTGGCCTTAACTGGGATGGGCATAAGGAGAATCTTTGAGCAGAAGGAACAGATCTTTTCAATGAAAAATTCCTAGGGAATATTTCCCTTATAGTATAGATTTCAGATACTAGTTTCAGTTACCAATAAAGTAGAGCCCAGAGGGAAAATTTTGCTTTGCTTCACGCAAATAGATTCTCAGTTGGCAGAGAGAGGCTCAACTCCTTCCATTGCAATGGACTTACACCACTTCACAGTGTCAACATTGGGGGAAAACACCACTTCCATCATCCTTCCTGGTAAATAATCCAGTAATTTATCTGAGTAGCATTCTCAACATAAAAATGTAGAAGTGTTCTTGTTCGAGCAGAAAAACAGAACAGCAAGGTTGAGTTCACACCTTACTGAGGCTACTAATTGAAATCAAAAAATCAAAACAATTTACAAGAAAGCAAAAGCAATTAGCAAAAGAATATAAAAACAGTGAATTCTATCACTTGGAAATGATCTGATTTGTTTCTCAGAAATCTCTGTGGATGACATTTCCCTGGAGGGGTTTCTTTTCTAATTGACTCGTGGAGTTATCTGTTATTGTTTGTGGTAATATTTCATTTTTCCCAGTTTGCTCAGTGTGAGGTCCCAGGGATTTTCAGCTGGAGACTCCTGTGACTCCTCAAGGTTTGAGGGGCAGCACCTCCAAAGGCCACTCTGTTTTCATTTCCAGTGCTTTTCCAGCTCCTGCCTGAGCTCTGCACAAGGATTCATCCCACTGCACCAAAACCAGAGCAGATCTCAAATAGTTAATGAGAAAAATGGGGAGAAAGCAATACTCACTGCAGCGAGTTGGAATAAATAAAATGTTATCTTCAAGCCACCAGCTCATCACCCATCCTGTTCTTTGTGCTGCTGCTGATTGCCTGGAGATTCTCATTCAATTCCTGGAAAAATCCGGGCTTTTGGGTTTATTTGTTTGCTCTATTGTTCCGAAAATGTTTTGATGTTTTCAGTATTTATGGCTTGATGTCTGTGTGACTGTCATCATTACCAAGACTTGTGGCTTATTGCTGTTGATATAAAAATTTTATTTTCACGCTGGGATAATTTAAACTGGGAGAGGTTTGGGAGCAAGGCTGAATGAATGTTTTATTCTGAAATCTGCAGTTATCCCCTCCTCATGTGGTGTCCCTTAGCTCAGGCATCCAGCTGACCTTTGACTGGACTATTTCCATGGATTGTTTCCTGCTAGAAGTGCCTTTTAATGACAGATCTGATCACCAATAACTTACTGGAACTCTCCTGTTTTGCTCTTCCTCTTGAGGCTGCAAATCTTATTTCAGAACTCCGAAGTGCCAGTAACTTTCCTTTTACATAATATTATTTTTTTTAAAAAATTCCTCCTAATATTAACATTTAGCATTTAAAGTTTCTTTGACTAAGGAGAACTGCATTGACTCAAAGCAGTTGGAAATCCTTCTTAGTTCATTGTGATGCTGTCAATTAATAAATAAGAATTAAGTTCTTGCTGACCCAGGACTTCCACTGAGCTGTACCCAGTTTGTGCTGAGATTCCCAGCAGAGAGGATGAGAATACAGAGTTTAGGTTGCACCTTGGGATTTAAGAGATCCAAGTCTTGGCAGCAAAAAATTAAATCTAGAGTTCATAGGGTACAGAGCTTAAATTCCCCTGCTGCTATTTTTTTTGTCTAAAAGTATCTTGTGTTTGCTTTGTGTCAGTGAGAGGGTGAGAGTGGCCTCTCCTGGGAGGTGGGATGTAAAGGTTTGGACCCTTTTCAGTAAGGCAGAGCAAAAAATGAGGCCTTTGAGTCTTTAAAACTGTCTCTAACCCCCATAACTGCACTGCTTCTGCCAGCATTTCCCTGCATCTGTGTCCTGCCAGCTCATTTCTCCAAAGCTCCTCTCTTTAAAGAGGCTTCTGAGCAGAATTGTGCATTTCAAACTGTGCCCAGGGGCAGCATCTGAGACTGCTCCTCTCCTGGGGCTGGTCCAGGGTGGCTCTGGGTACAGCTGTGGGTTTTGAGTCCTGCTCTGAGGTGGTGGCTGTGCCCTCTGAAGGGCTGTGCACATCTCAGCCCCTGCTCAGGACTCCAGTTCCCACTCATTGCACTGAAAACTGGTGATCCAACAGTGTGAATAATTGCAGTGGTTGTGCCCTTTAGCTGCCATTTGGCCTCCCTGTGCCTTTATTGTCAAAAAAGTTGGTATTTTCTAACTCAGCATTTGAATACCCAGCAGTGTTTGGTACTAGGATAATACTGCCACTATAAATTTATTATCTACATCTACATTGTGATGAACTCAGCTGAACTTTTATTCACCATCTTGATCATGATCTTTTAAAAGAAACCACTTCAAACTGGAATAAGTACAAAGAAGAGCTGTTAATGTGATTAGAAAATAATTGAGTATACAATTTTTTCTAAGAAATTTTCTTGCTCGGGTCCCAGTTCCTTGCACAAACCAGAAAAGCTTCAAGTGTTTTAAATGTGTGTTTTCTCTCTGACATGCAGGTGAAGTCACTGTAACAGATTTGCATGTTTTTCTCCTACAATGCCTTTTTACTTATCTCACAGTAGCACTGTTAAACAACAGAGCAGTGTGGGATGGGTGTGATATCTCCTACAATAATTGCACTCCCACACAAGTCATTTTAGGGTGTGCAAAACTTGTTCCCCTTATTACTTCATCTAAATCAATACTGTAATCTGCTTTGTGTGAGAGATGAAGGGCATAATCCTGGTTATTGTACTGTGTGGGCAATTTATCCAGTGATTTAATAAATATCACACAAAATTGAATTTAATGCAAAGGTAGAATTCAAACTTGACATGGTTATTGAATATAAACCTCCATGTCAAGTGGAATGAGATTCCTCTGGCAGAGAAGAAAATAGGAACCAGCTTTGTGGGCAGTGAGAATCTGGAGTTAGAATTTCAGTGAGAGACAAAAGAATTATTCAGAATTTGGAGAATCTCTGGACACGTGTCTCTGGGAAGAAACCAGAAAAGGTTTGGTCAGTTCTTTTGGGGTAAAGTAAAAGAATTGCAATAAAGAAATCCCATAACTGTACCTGACTTAGAGGGGAAACTGCCAAGTGCTTCTGTGATCTCTGTTCCCAAGAATGGGGGTTTGGAGCAATAATGGCATTAATTCACTGATATTATAGATAATTATGGCATTCATAGGAGGCAAAGAAAAGAAATTATCCCTATGCCCAATGAATGTGAGTCATAAAATGATGAAGAGTTTGTGTTTAAACCATTGGGATTAGTTCCCATGTGTCTGTGTGTGAAGCTGAGGCAGTGGTTGAGCAGGGAAGGAAAGCTGTGCAATCTCACATGGACGTGGTGCCCTTGGCAGAACAGGGAACATTCCCTGTCTGCAGATCTCCTGTGCCATCACTGGCATTTCACTGGCCTAGGAGCATCCTTCCTGCTGAAGTCTCTGTTAATCCAAGATTTCTGTGGGTAAACGCTCATTTCCATTTATCTATCCACTAATAATTTAATTAATATAATCATTACGGTTCTTCTTTGTGGTGTAAGGTTTAGTACAGAATAGTGTGTTTTATTTTTGTTTGATTTTAAAGAAACCTTGCAAAGTGCATCTGAAAGAAAAAACACATTTTTCATCCTGGTTAATCCATTATTTATTCCCAGCTGCCACTAGCCAAAATTCGGCTTCTCTGGCTGATAGCAAGCAGAAAAGAAATGTCTACTCTGAGTCAGAATTGAGAAAACAATTCTGAGGAAATAAGATGTTGGCAGGAAATCTTCATGTCGTGGTTTCCTGGTGAAGTCTTAATAAGAATCTTTTTTTGGAAGTGGGACAGTGGCCTGGGCTGGCACAGTTGGCTCATCTAAAATGTCCCGAGGGAAAATATCAGTTTTGGTGTCAATACTGACATGAGGAACAGATCCGTCTTTAGAATCTCTCTATATTAATTACATTAACTCTGTCTGCTTCATGATTTTATTTTAAAATCTGTTCTTTTTTAAGTAAGTCATTCTAACTTTCCAGGCTCACTGTGTATTACATAATATATTACAGGTTTGGCTCTTACAGTTCCAATCCGAATTTGAGCAGCTTTTAAGAAAAATCAGATTTCTCCCCTTGTGTTGGGAAGTCTCCTGTCCCTCTCTCCTGCTCAGCTGTCCATATTTCAGTCTGTCATTATGATATAATTAGAATTTTCCTTAATTTGCCCTCAAAATAATTAGCTTTTATTTGTAACTCAAACGCTATTGTATTTTTTTTTTTTTTTTTTAAACCACAAATTTATAAAATAACTTTTACTAACGAAATGATGTTTTATTTCCTTGCCTGAGCAGGGTCAGATGGGACAAGGGAGGGGAGCAATAAGGGCTTTGCTCAGCTGAAGTGACAAATGCAAATCCTTCTGTTAGCCGGATTAAAAAGGGCTCCCCTGAAGGGTGACTCGAGCAGTGGCTGCATTACAGTGTCAGGTGCAAAACCTTTAATGGAGAGAAATTGCCTCAACTAATCTATTTGTCAGTAGGGAGGAGAAGTAGAAAACTATATATAACTTCCAAGCTGAAAGGTTTTGCCCTTCTCCAAAAGAATAAAATAATATAGCACTGAATAATGGGTTTGATTCCAGTTTTAAATTAGAAATCCAATTTGTTCTTATGAGCTCCCTACTCCATTTCTTACTACTCTCTCAATTCTGCTGGGTGACATTGGGAGATAAAGCAGAATTTACAAGATTGAAATAGGTAAATTTTTCTTAAAGGTAGACTGAAACATGTCCAGAATGATTTATTAGAAATTGTATTGCATTTATTAATAAATGCCAACTATCCCCAGATAAGATAATTAAGTTTTATGCTTACAGATGTGTTAAATGTAGATGCCAAATCAATTCTTTTCATGATTAGTGTTACCTGTTGTAGGAGCTGAAAAATGGGATTTTTTAACCCATCTGAATACAATATTGTGTTATGACCATATGAACACATGCAGAGGAAACAGAATTGGCAGAGGGGAAGTGCTGTTAAAATAAGTGATTTATGCAATTTGGAACCACTCTCAGGAAATGGCCTGCTATAGAAGTGCTATTTAATAATTTGTCTCTGTTTAAATTGGGATTTGTCTGCTGTGGTGCATGCTCATCATGGCCCAGGGTGGGAGGGATTGAATGAGTCAGGGCACAATTGAGGTTATAGAAAACTCTGCCAAATGGCACTTCCACAGTTTAACTTTAATGAAGCAGAGATCTTCTCAATAGTGAGATAAGTAAAATTTATTACCTTCTTCTGAAATCATTTTTTAAAGGAAAACAGTCGAGAAAGAGTCCAGGTTTCCATCTTGCTGTTCTGAGAATGCCATTTACATTCAGAGAACTGAAAACTCAGGTGGTGGCTGGAAAGTGAAGTGCAACCATTAGAGACTGGCATGAAAACATATCTGGTACAGGAACATTTATTGCTTCTATGCAAAGGGAAGTATTTACAGGGAATATTCCAGGGGAATTGTGTTTTATAAATTTTGAGCCCTTCATTACGTGCCCTCTATAAATCACATTCTTGCATTTGGTAACACAAATTCAATGGATTCCTTTCCCTCCTCTGCCTCGTGCAACCTTCACCCTCTTTTCATTGTCTAAAATTTCCACTTGGAAAAAGCATAATTTCAAAATATGAATCCTATGGAGATCTGATTGAGCCTGAACTATTTCTTATCATTTCCCATTTATTATGGCTTTAGTGTTTTCTATTATTGTGCAGAGTACACTGCTGCAGGGACAGCAGTGAAAGCATGGGGACAATGACAGGAACACAGTAGGGGCCCTGTGAACATTTTCCAAATCTCCAGCCACAAGGATGTAAATACTATCTCAATAATATCTCAATAATAAATAATATTCTTGAGCCATTTCCTGAGCCAGAGCTGAGTTTTTGCAAACTGCTAGGATTTAAAAAAAAAAAAAAAAAGTTTAAATTTAAATATTTACTTCCCTGCACAGAACTGTTTTGCTATTAATGCACAGGAATTGTCACTGAAGGATATTCCAGATGATGCAGACCAGCACTCAATGACAGAGCACACATTTCATCTTCCAGAGGACATAGTCTGTACATGAAATTACAGAATGTTATAGTTCAACAGGAAATTAGTTTAAGAACTGAGGTAGATAAAGGGGGTGTGATGAGAACCTCTCCAGGATTTTATTTAAAACATGTTTTGTCTAATAACAGTCTGTACTGCAGTGCCTGGAAGGGAAGGATGTCATTCCCAGGGCAAAGGGGGACAGTGTTCTTGAGCAGTGTGTGGAAAACAGGAGGGAATTCCTGGGTGATTCAGGACATGTCTGCAAGGCCAGGGACAGACAAGTGCAGATTTCTGAAAAAAAAAAATAAAAAATTGGGGCTTCAGCAAAAGGCTATTGATTGTCTTGGTGCAAGAATACACTCAACTTTTTCTCATCTCAAAACTGAGAAGGAAGCAAACCATTAGCGCAGATCTGTGTGGTTCAGGAGCTCCACAAGTGTGATGTATTTTACACAGATCTGTGTGGTTCAGGAGCTCCACAAGTGGGATGTATTTTACACTTTTAGCCAGTGTGAGGGTGAAGCCTTTCAGAAACTCCTGACTTTCCCCTGAGCACTGAGTCAAATCAGGCTGAGCATCACTCCCCTCTCAGGGGGGATCAGCAGCCCCTGCCAACATTACCAGTGCCTTTCCAAAGGTGTGCTGAGCTCCTCTGCCTGCTGGGTCAGCACACAGGGCACACACATGCCACAAGGAAAACTCTTCATTGATGGATTTTTCCTTTTTTCAAGCAGAACTGAAGTCAGTCCAGCACGCCCATGAGAACGCTGCATCCTGCCCCTGCTGAGACATTTGGCACTCTCCAGAGGGATTTGCATTCATGGAACCCCAGAATCACAGAATCCCATAATTCCAGAATGGTTTGGGCTGGGAGGGACCTTAAACCTCCTGCAGTTCCAGCCATGGGCACTGCACCCTGCTGTATTTCAGTGTCTTCTGGAGAATTCCCCCCTGTGCCTCTGAATTTGTGCATTGAATATTCACTGTACAGTGAATTGTTCTCTTTGCTTCTTTCATCACATGTGGGTAAATTCTCCTCTGACATCCCTAATATGACATCCTTGCTAATATCTGCTGTGCTTAGATATGTCCCTAATGTAAATTATTAGCCTTCAAGTACTGGCAACGTTAGCATATTGTTGCTGTAGGCTAAGTGTAATTCTTTTAATCTTGATGGTAATTTCCTGGTTAAATATTTTAAATAAATACATTTAAATAAATAACTTTGTACAAGGAATATTAATCATATCGCTTTAGCAGTATATTTGGATATTTGCTTATTTCTGACTCTCTAGTTTTTAACTTTTACATTTGGAATCTAATTTGGCAAAGACTGTGCCTTGTTAGCAATCATGTATCTCGATCAGCATGTTTGGTTTCTGTTGGTATCAGTGTAGAGACAAAAATAAAGAAAGGTTTGGAAATCTATTCTTCTCATTGATAATCCATAGGCACTGAGGGATGACAGGGCACTTTCTACTGTGCTCTCTGGTTTCAGAATATTTTAAACCACAAAACTGGGGCAGAAATTCAGGTTTATGGCAATGCGTTTCTCTGGTTCAAAATAAAGATTAGATGTGGCTGAGATATTATTTACATCCTTGTGAACTGCAATTGTAGCACAAATGTTTTGATTCTATCCAGGACATTCCTGAAACAAAGGGATTTCATCTCAGTTTGTGCCAGTATTCACAGAAACTCGTTTTGATGATTTTTGGCACATTTTCATTGATTTCAGTACAGGTCAAAGAAAACCAAACAGGTTTACAGCAAGGAGCCAGCTAGAATGGATGATTGTTTTCTCACAATGACATTAATCAGCTTTTAAATAGTCAGGAGCCAATGAAGGGATGGAATCTGAGTTTAATTGCATTTTTGGCCTTGGCATACAGGATTTCACAAGGGTGGAGTGAGGAGTTATGTGTGAGTGGATTTTCTTCCACCTTGGATTTTGATGTCACTGCAGATCTGCTGGGATTGTTTTTTCTGTTCCCTTCTTGATGTCCTCATGGTTTTAATGTTGACCATACAATGTGAAGTCTTTCCTTGCTTGAAGAGGTTTCCCATGCAGAAATGGTGTCTTTATACTCATTTTAGACTTTTAAGGAGAAAAAAATGTTAGAAACCCTAGAATTTACATGGAAAATTTCTGGGTGTTTGCTCCTTGTGCTCCACCTTTGGGTTCCTCTCTGGGGCTGGCTCTGTTTGAGTCTCACCACAGCCCCAGGGTCGTGTGGAGCACAGTAAAATCTGGGTTTTCAGAGTCATTTGTGCTGTTTTTTCTCATTTTAGTGCTCTCCTCATGAAATCTGGTAGAGCTCAGGTTGCTACAATTGAGTTAAACTGGGACACCATAGAGATAATTTCTTTTTATGGTACCATTGCCCAGATATGGAACAACTCAATAGTTTAAGCTTTATTTTTTCACATAAAAAATGCTAAATTTCCCTGAATGTCAAAAAAAAAAAAAAAAAAAAAAATCCTACTACTGGAGGAATTAAACACACACATTGCATATTTTTATAGATTCCATAGCATTTCGCTGTTTCCTCTGGCTTAATTTTATGTCTTTTTCATGTTTCTGTCCTATTTTTCTGGCTTCTCTTTTTTGCCTTGTGTCTTTGTAATAATGTAATTTGAATTTCTAGTATCGTTCCAATTTTTCTGAAAACCCTACACTTTGTAAGGTCATAATGGAAGTTCTTTAAAAGTTAATTTTAGAAAACTAATTTGTTTCAATCAGCTCTGTTTAGATGACAATTTCCTTGGCTCTGTATCTGTTTTACAAATATTACACATATTAATATACAATTATCAGTTTTCCTTGCCCCTGTTCCTGCTACGTGAAAAGTCTGAACCTTCCTGTTTGGGGAAATTCTCATTTGTGACTAATTGCACAACTGGAAGCTCCCACATTGCCAGAACAGCAGACTAAAATACACTTAGAGTGAGAAACTGTCTTAGGTTACAATACAGGATGTGACCAAAAGTATCTATTCCTTCACTATCTGTTAAACCAGGTGGGGCAGTGATCTTGATCTCCATGGGAGACACCTCCTGTTCAGGGGGCCATCCATTGAAACCAGGCAGGGCATTGTTCTTTATCTTTTCACGACCCATCCTTCCTCCAGCCAGTCATTTTCTGCTCATGGCC
>PYHW01009577.1:764371-785570 GCA_013186435.1 Turdus rufiventris | reverse complement strand
CTTCTTTTATGTTGATTTATGCTTCCACTTTTTATTGATGGGACAGTCTGCATTTTAATAAATTTAGGTTAACATCAGATTTCTATGTGATCAATCACTTCTGAAAATGAAGGATAGACTGGTGTGTGGCATTCTTGGAAATCTTAATTCCCAAGCTTTGCTTTTTCATACAATCTCTTCTAATTCAAGATTCTTCAAGAGAAGTAGGAGAATTTTACTCTCTGCAGACACTTCTCTGGTATTTTTCAGAAGCTCTAAATTTAGTCAGTAAGGTAAATAAAGTCATATTTTTAAAATTGTGATGATGACAATGATAAGTAAAAAAAATCATCCAGCCCCATCACAATCTAGTGATGACTGCCTAAATGAATTCTTTTATCTGTGTTAGTACTTGTGTTGCTGGTGAATAAATTATTATTAATGCAATCCAATCCAAAGTTGATCCATCCTTACACAAATACATCTCATTTCCTCTTTGGCCCTTCCTGGCCCCTCCTGCGCAGAACAGGTTCAGTGTTCACAGGGACAGCAAAGAAAATCCTTCTCCAGTTCAGGAATGCTTGGAGAGGAGCACTGCTAGAGAAAAAAACCAATTTATCACATGGCCCAGCTGTTCACTGGGTGTTAATAAAGATCCTTTTTCTTTGGGTGCAGCTTGGTATTTATAGCTAATTAACTCCCTTGTACAGCACCCAGCAATCTGCCTTAGAGAACAGAGCAAACTGATACAGATTGAATTAGAAGCTGTTAAATACACAGAAAAAAGTCAGCTAATTTACTGTACAACAGTTATTAGCAAAGCACTGAGAGAGATTTTCAGGTGTTTTTTTCTGTTACTGTGTCTTTATTTTTTTTTTTTTAAATGTTACTCAAAGTGCTGAATATAAAAACTTTCACAAGATACAGAAACTCCCAAAATATCATTTGCTTATTGTTAACTCCGAAGAAATGGAGTATTTTCAAGGTCAGATGAAGAAACTGTTTCCACTATTAATAGTGAAGTGTTGATGTACAGATAATGTTTTGTAGCACATGCATTAAAAATTTCAGCTAAAGGAAATCCTTTGCTGTTTTTCCTCTTCCATTCCTTTGAAGGGAGCAGTTTTTGTTTCAGAAAAGGAGAATTCTGGCAGTGTCACTTAAATGTAGTGAAATGAGGAGTGCTGGTTTAGGAAACAGCCTTCCACTGGAGATGGAAATAATTTAGAAATGATTTGCTGAATGTTTGTTCACAGGTCCCAGCTGACTTCCAGGGAATATTCTGTATGTGCCTTTCTTCCACAGGTTTTGGAATTTAGGTTATACAATTGTAGAATATCAGTTACTATTTATTTTGGAGGACACTACCAATTAAAGGAAATTAACAGAACTTTTAACGTTTCCTAATAGGGAAAAAACCCAGATAATTTGGATGCTTGAGCAATTCTAAACCACACTTTCTTTCTTTTTTTTTTTTTTTTCCTTCCAGTAAACTTATTTCAGTTTGATGCTTCCAATTTTTCCAGAAATTGCAATTTGATGGGGACTAATACAAAATTTTTCTTTGATGTGGTGATTTTGGACTGATGGATTTTGTGCTTCTTTTTATTCCTGGTTCGCTACTGTACATCCTTAGCAGAGGCACTTTAGGGTAAATGTTCTACAAAGATTGCTGCATTTACACAGTCCTGTGAAATGATGTCTTGTAGTTTTCCCATTTGTAAAATATGTGATAAAGCTGCTCATATAAGTATTTTATAACTTTATTGTTTGAAAGCATTTGTTAATCTTTAGAGGAGTCTTTCTTCCCATTACAGATAACAGATGTAAGGACAGGAGGCCTTGGTGCTGATTTGGTTTCTCTGTAATAAGCCTCTCTCAAAAAGCATTATGGAGGAACACATATGTGATCACTTCTGTTGTGATACCCCCAGGCACGAGGTGGGCGTGGGAAAGCAAAGCAGGAGAGAAATCTGAGGGGAGATTGCTGGCCTGGTTGCCCCAGGCTGCCCTGTCCTGCTGGGGATGTCCTGTTGAGAGATTCTTGCTGGGGATGTCCTGTTGGGAATGTCCTGTTGGGAATGTCCCATTGAGGATGTCCTTCTGGGAATGTCCTGCTGGGAATGTCCTGATGGGAATGTCCTATTGGGGATGTCCTTCTGGGAATGTCCTGCTGCTTTGGCAGGGATGGGCCTGGCACAGCTGGGGACTGCCACCTGATTTGGGCTGCCCTTGAGGAGAATGGGGAAGTCTGAGTGTCTTGTATTTGGGAAAATTAAATTTTGTACAATTCTGGAATGGTTTGGCTTGGAATGGACTTAAAGACCATCTTGTTCAGGACCTTCCACCATCCCAGGGTGTTCCAGCCGCAATGTCCAGTCTGGCCTTGGACACTTCCAGAGATCCAGGGGCAGCCCCAGCTGCTCTGGAAAAATTTCCCCCTTTCTGTCCTGCCCCCAGCCAGTGAGACAGCTCTAGCAACAAATTTAGTCCTTGTCCTCCCCTGAATGTCCCAAAATGCTTTAACCCAAGCACAGTCCTTCTAATTCTGCTCACCAGCAGAAAAATATTCAAATATGATTGCAGTATTCAAATGTTATTGCACTATTCAAATGGCAGGTTGTTTGTTTGTGTATTATTTAATTCTCACTGACTTTAAGGCAAGATAATGTTTCTATCTCTGAAGTTTAATAGCACAAGTGGGTGTTAATTCTGATAGAGTTCAAGAGTAATAAAATGCTGCTAGAATCCCACTAAATAGCAAACTGCTGTAAATTTTAGTCATGCAGTGCTAGTATCAAACAGAATGAGCAGCCGGGCTGCAGATGAGAGATTGAAACCACTTTGAACACATCTCAATTGGCAATCATTAAAGAGGTATTTCTACTGATTTTGCATCTGGTATTCAGACAGAATTCCTAGTTCTGAAAATGTGGAAAATAAGTGGCTTTTATAAGGTAGGTAGTCTATTGGATTTAATTGTAACTTTAGTTGAAAAGCCCTGTCAAGAATATAAGCATGAAGAAAAATGGATTATCTCTATAATTCTCTCTGAAAACACAACTCACTGTGAATTTGTAAACCTTGAACTACCTAGAAGTCAATGGGAAATGTTCTGCAGATTTCAAATACCTCATTACTTTTATTTCAGGGCTGATATTTTATTTTATTTGGCTTCAAGGTTTCTACTCTCTGACCAAAGTATCAACCCAGGGAACCACTGAAAATGTCATCCTGACTTAGAGAGTGACATATTTTACTCAGAAATGTACCCTACAGTGTGTACTTGAATCCTACTTGTGTGACTCAAGTGAGTATCACAGCGGAAGGGAATGAAGGTTAAATTCAAATACTTGTCTGAAAGAAGCCTTGAGATGGAAGCAGGAGGGGGAGTTTGCTTTCCACTCAGTGATTTGGAAGTGTGGAGAAGCATGAAAAAAAATGAAAACAGGCGAAAGAAAATACCAAGAAGTGCTTTTCTTTTCATTCTGTTTTAGCATGAGTGGGTTTATGTTACTCGTGAATCAGTCACTATAGGTGTGTTGTCTAAAAAAGAACCAGGATTTTTTCCCTTGATTTTTCTACACATAGCACAACCCTTCCCAGAGCTTTCTGATCACTCCTATTTGTCCCTCACCCCTTTTAACCCATGAACTTGGATGTTTGTTGTTAAATTTCAGGTAGAATTTGGGTGCTGGGGTTCTGACTGCCTGGCTGTTTGTTCTCCATCAGCCTGGAGCTGCTGCCTCTCCTGGAGCAGCTGAAAGCCACAGCGGCTGAGCTCAAACTAAACCACAGCAGATGCCACTCAACAGGCTGAAGAGAAATTGTTTGTGCACATGGAATGGGATGGGAGCTCAGGAAAAAGAAGAGAGAGGGAATGAGGCAGCTGGAGATTGAGGAATTACAAGGGATGGGTAGTGAGGGAGCAGAATAAATCAGGAGTGATGCACGAGCTCACAAAACGCCAGCTTTTGTTATTTCTGCTCCTCACAGTATTAATTGCTTTGCTGCTCTTCACAAGAAAGCAGAAGCAGGAAAGAATCACTAGATTTCAACTCAGTTGAGAGACAAAAAGTAATTCTTAAGCAGCTCATTAATTATATTTTAAAAAGTAATTCTTAAGCAGCTCATTCATTATATTTAATAAATCTCCAAACAGTATTTACTAGAGATTGTTTATTGTCCCACGTTCTTATATGATTTGTAAAAAAAACCCAAATAAAGTGTCTTAAAATTGCTCCTTGCAGAGCAGTTCTGAGGCACCTCTTTCTGGGGAGGTGTTCAGAGTGCAAGTTGCTTCCATGTGCTGTGTGAGCCCTTTCTTTGTGAATTAACTGGCTTGATGCAGAAACATCAAAACAGATTAAGAAAACCTGCCAAGGTTTTTCCTTCCAGCCTCTGTGACCCTAGTTTGGTAGGAAGTTCTGTGCAGGTTTTAAGATATGTCTGTGCCTTTCAGCATATCCATATTTTTAAGGCTTTGCATCAGATGGAGGAAAAGCAGGCAGTGACAAGATTTGCGGGGTGTAGAGTGTATATAATCTGACATTTTCAGGACACGGATTTTAACTAATTTACACCATCAAGCCACACTACTTAAATTCGTGACAGCAAAACATCTTCAAATTTTATACAGGAATGTCTTCATTTTACAGATCTAAGATCCATCCATTTGGTTCTGCAGAACTTAAATCTTCTTTTTCCCTTCCACATTATGAATTCCACATTATTAGGATCCCCACTGGACTTGCTGTTCCACCTTTGCTCCTGCTCACGTCCAAGAGCTCACCTGGGCTATCAAGGCTCCTCCCTCTCATGGAGACTCCACAAATTTTCCATGGATGGATTAAACTGGCTTTTGGTCAGCAGCAAATTAGTTGGTGAGTTGGCATAAGAATTACTGTGGATAAAAAATTGCACCTATTTCACATTTCAAATACTAAAAAATCAGCAAGTGTCAAAGATGTGAAATGTCAATAATTACTTGAAGTTCCTGAAACATGCCATTATATGTTTTATAATTAAAAAACAAAGCCAAACTCCTTTACTGATACATCTGTTTCCTGTAACTTAAATTTCACCCCTCCCAAGGATACTATTTGGATCTTTTCCTTAATGTGAAATTTCCTTCCAGCTTTATAATCTGTTTTATTTATACTCCCGTGGTTTTATTGGTGAATATTTTAATTGTGGTGCTGACTAAGCAGGATCAATATCCGACTTTGCAGCTATAGTGAAATGTTCCATATTTGCAGCAGCTGTTCCTCATGGGGAATGACAATTTTCCAGTGGCCTGTGGATGCAGCATCACTTGCAAACATCTCTGCAATTTCTGCCTCTGTCCCAGGCTGCATTTTGAGGTTCAAAGTGCCAGGAGCTTTGCTTTAATTGAGTTCGTGTGAAAACCTCTGAATCAGCCATCCACCGCTTTTTGTGTTTATTTATCTCATTGTGAAACACAGTTTCACTTAATGTAGGCAGTTTATAACTTGTAGGGACTAAAGGAAAAAATGTTGTCAGACACTGCATGGATTAGCTGGGCTAACACCAGCAAGGTTTTGTTCCATGCTGAAATGACAAGCTCTCCCTGTGATGAGCAAAAGAAGAATGAACTGCACTTTAGGGCATTAATTAAAAAAGATTCCTCCTATGCTTTCATAATATTATCTAATGTTATGATTAAAATCTTTATGCTTGTCAGAGAAGATAAAATTATAACTATATTTCATTTTGTCTAAGAATAAACACTTGAGCTGAAACGATGAGGAAGACAAGCACACAAAGCTACCCCAAGCTGTCCAATACTGAAAAATCCCCAAAAGCTCTGGTGTTATCCCTGAAAACCCTTCTTTAGCAGGGCTGCAGCAGGCTGAGGGCAGTGAGATGGGTTTGTCCAAAGCCAGGCTCAGCAAAGCAGCCCCAAAGCTCCAGTGCCCCACAATACCTGCAGCACACTCAGAGAACACTGAGTTTCCCAGATAAATTCTGGACACTCGGGATAAGGTGAGGGTTTAAGTGATGTTAAACAGCATGGGCTCAATTTATCTGGACAGAAACATTGCTGTGTGCTGGGGGATGTTCTGGAGAACATCCCTGCTCTGCCAGCAGGATCCCAGAGAGGATCCTCCCAAAGAGATCCCCAGATTTATTCCAGGCAGCAGGATCCCAGAGTGCATCTTCCCAAAGAGATCCCCAGATTAATCCAGGCTGCTGTTATGGGGTAGAACAGCAGGATCCCAGAGAGCATCTTCTCAAAGAGATCCCCAGATTTAATCCTGGGACTATTCCCAGATTTATTCCTGGGAATATTCCAGGCTGCTGTTTTGGGGCACAACAACAGGATCTCTGGGTGCATCTTCCCAAAGAGGTTCCCAGCTTTATTCCTGGGAATATTCCCAGATTTATTCCAGGGAATATTCCAGGCTGCTGTTCTGGGGCAGAGACTCCTGCTCTGCCAGGAGGATCCCAGAGTGCATCCTCCCAAAGAGATCCCCAGCTTTATTCCAGAGTGCTGTTTTAGGGCAAAAGAACAGAATCTCTGAGTGTATCTTCCCCAGAGAAATCCCCAGCTTTATTCCTGGGAATGTTCCAGGCTGCTGTTGTGAAATTGCCTTTGCTGGTGGGAGCAGCATCTCCCATCCCATCCCATCCCATCCCATCCCATCCCATCCCATCCCATCCCATCCCATCCCATCCCATCCATCCCATCTCTGCCCAGTTTCTGTTAGGAGCTCTCCCCACACCCATCAGTTGTTTCTGCTGCTCTCTGCTCAGGGCAGGTGTCAGCAGAGGAAAAATGGCAGTGCACAGGGAAGTATTTGCAGTGCAAACACATTTTGGATAATTAAGCTGGAATTGTTTACTGCTGATGTTTTTTTGAGGAAGAATACAAATGAAACAAATGTGAGATGATCTCAGTTGTTGAACAGCAACCGGGCACCGATAAATTCCAGACAAAAAATTCTGTGTGATTACTGAAGGTAATTGCAACTTTGGATTAAATATGCCTAGGAAAAAAAAGTAGAGACAATATATAATTAAAGGTGGCAAAGGAATGCACTTGAAAGTTATTACACTGCAAATGTTTCCAGTACAACCTTGTTGGGGCTGCTTGTGTGAGTGGATTCTTACCCTGTGCATTACACACACACTGCAATTTTTAACTCAGAACCTGGGCTTTGTCTTGGACACCAAGATAATGTAATTCACTCAATGAGCAGAGGTTCAATATTTCATTTAATTCTTACTGTTAATTGCTGTTTGTCAGCCTGGCTGGCTGGATCCCCAGGCTCTGGTGTGGGGAAGGAGCTGTTCATCACTGCATTGTGTGTGAGTGCCTCTCATCAATACAATGCAGAGTGTCTCTCAAGCATTCCTTTGATTTATACCCTCTCATACTGCTCCTTGGAGATGGAGGGCTACTATTTCCATTTCTCAGATAAGACACTAAAAACCAAAGACACTGAGCACAAAAGCTTTTGCTAATTTCAGAAAACTTGAATTTTATATGTTTAAATCAATGCTCTGAATTTCCACAGAAAAAAGTGCAGGCACTGGGGGGAAACTCATCACAACAGAGCTGCTGATTTCCTACAAGGAAGGTCAAGAAATCCAATCTTTTTTAAACTTATCAAATCATAAATTTTTACTAAGTTTGCCTTCAACTTTGTATCCCTAAGGACCCAGGAGGAGCTCCCTGTGTGGTTTCAGCCTGGCTGTGTGGCAGTAACAGACGCAGGTTCTTTTCCAGAGAATCCCTCAGTTCTGTCCAACCCTGAATCACAGGTGAGAGAAGCAGAATTGCTCTTGTCAATCCTGCACAACCTGGGTGTCACTTTAAACACCAGGCTCAACCATCATTTCTCTGTTCCATTTCTTTTTCCTGGTTATATTTGTCCAATCCATACCAAGAACAAACACCTTCAGGGTCTTTGTTCAGAGCACTGTGAAGAAACTCTGCTTGCATATTTATTCCTCAAGCAAATTAGCTCAAAAACCAAGAGAATTGTTGCTGAGGCATTGCCACAATTATGTACAAGGTCTGTTACACAGGAAAGCTGAGAAATCAGCAGAAATTCTGGATTTTGTCCTCACTGGCAACACACATCTGTCATCTGTTGGTACCCAAAAGACACCTTGTGGTCCTACAAAATCTTTTCTAAGTCTACAATCTGAACTTTTGGAATGTTTCTTAAAGGGAAAACAATTCTCTGTACATGTTTTTTTCCTTCTAAATACATCCCCAAATCTCAAAATTATAAATTTGTATGTATTAATAACTTGTTCTTTGTCAGCATGCTTGGAAAAGAATTCTTGACAAACAAATTTCTTAGGCATGAGAGTGCAGCTCTTAATTAAAAATATAATTCAGACAGCAAGAAACCAGAGACAGCCAGAGGAACAATTTTTCATTGAAGAAAGAGAGAAAAAAAAAATACAATCAGTAATATAATTTGAGCTTTTCTAACTCTTATTACTACACAGTTAATTGGATGAATGGAGAATTAAATGCTTTTAAGGATGCACAAAGCCTGCAATCTCTTTCTTCTTTGTCCACCTTTGTTGAAGTTATTAATTAAAGTAATTTCACGACCACAAGGCGCACCGAACTAGAAGGCGCACTATTTTCTTTGCAGCGAGGAGCCGCGCGGCGCGCAACAAAGTAACGAATTAAAGGCAGGTTCTCAATTTGCAAAGTTTTTCGCTGCTTTTTTGCCACTTTTTCGTGGCGATTTTTCGAAGCTTTTTTGCCGCAATTTTTCGCTGTTTTTAGACCGCTTTTCGCTGTGATTTTTTTATGCTTTTTTGCCGCGACTTTTCGCCATCTTTTGGCGGCTTTTCGCCACGATTTTTCACCGTTTTTTGGCGGCTTTTCACAGCAATTTTTCGATGCTTTTCGGTGGCTTTTTGCCGCGATTTTTTGATGCTTTTCAGTGGCTATTTTTCACCGTTTTTTGGCAGCTTTTCGTCGCGATTTTTCACCGCTTCTCGGCGCTTTCCCGTGGCCACGCCGCTTCCCCCCGCTTCTCCCTGCCCGGCAGCTGCGCTGGTTCCCAGTTTCCCCTGCCCCGTGGCTCCTGCGGCTCCCGTGGTTCCCAACTCCCCCCGCACGGCCGCAGCTTCCGCGGGTCCTGGCTCAGTTTGCAGCTCGCGCTTCCGGATTCGCAATTTTCCGAACTTTGTAGATCAGATAAGGTGCACCAGACTATAAGGCGCACTTCCGGGTTTGAGGGAAAATTTTAGTCAAAATGGTGCGCTTTATAGTCGTGAAATTACTGCATATATTATCTTTTTAAAATGTATCATTTCCTCCTAATTAAACTCTTCCAAAAGGTAAGGAGGTATTCTTGTTTTTAGAGATCATTACAATTGATACGGGGATTGGGCTAAAAGTGGTTTTGTAAAGCAGATTGTCTCCAGACCAGAGGGGAGTCTGTTTTGTTTTACATATGAAGGAAAAAAACTCCAAATTTACAAAGCAGAGTTCAAAATTTCACAATTATATCAATATATATATAGATACATATGGAAATGGGACAAGCAGGCCCATCTCCCAGGCATTTCTTTTGGTGTGATTTCTTCAGCTAAGTATTTTGGAATACTTCTAGCCTTTATATATATTTAAACCAAGAAAGAACCCCACTATCCCTGTGTTACTGTTCCAGCCTGGGTGCAAAGGAAATACATCATTAATGAATGATTATCCACAGAACTGGCACACAACACCTTGCCCATGGTTGCAAAGGAAAATCCTTTGTTTAAGTCACCATGGAGATAGCTCAAATCAATGGGGTTTGGTTTGAAATTGTTATTCAGGATCTATGTAATTTATTAATGCAGCTTGTTTGCTAGGTGTTGGCTTCTGGAGAGGGGATAATGCAGTCATGTCCAAGGATGTGGCTGTTCCATTAAAGATGCTCAGCCAAACGATGGAAACTGAGCCTGAAAATTGGGTAAATAGTGCTGGAGAGAAATGATTGCAGAACTTCTTTTGTCATATTTGCTCAGATCTGAGATAATCCTGAGAGCAATGCTGTGGTTACACAACTAACAGAGAAGTCAGGTTTTCCTTAAAACACTCCATTAAATCCTTCCTTTTGTCACTGTCTTGCATTTAGAACATGACTTGGGAGGACATGTCATGCATGTTTGCACAAATGTAAATTATTATCATTGCATGTGCAAAATTGCTCAACTGATTTGAAATAACAGGATCTGCACAATCCAAGTGAGCAGTTGATATTCCAGGGATCATTATTTTCTGCCCAGTTGCCTACTGTGAATTTGTCTTGGTTGGTGACATATCTATCTATAGAAATGCAGTGAAATAGAGGGTATGTATCTTTTTCTTTCCTTTTTCTTTCCCAGTTTCTCTAGAAATTAGGGTTAAGAGTCCCTTTGTGATGGTTGTAATGGAGACTAATAAATGGCTTCCTTTGATAAAAATGTGCTTACTCCCCTCTATTTTCTTTCTAAACTGAAATGAAAAAATTCCTCAAGCAAACAACAACAACAAAACAAACCAACAAAAAAAACCAAAAAACCAAAAACCCCCCAAACCCAAACTAACCAACCAAAAAAATAACCAAACAAAAAGACCCCCCAAACAAGCAAAACCCCCACATTTTCTTTTTTATTTTGTGCATGGGAAGGGCAGAATCTCCCCTGATCATTACAAGAGAAAATTCATTAAGAGTCATGAGCATTTCCACTCAACCTTCTCTTTGTAAAACAAAATAAACCATCACAGAATTGACAGTTCTTCCAGGGTGGAACTCAGGATGGGAATAAACAACTGCTTTAGGTGATTTTATTATGGCTTTCCCAGAAATGTGCCAAATGCCACAGGTAAGTTATTTTATCTCTGGGGATAAGGAATAATAATGCTTTAGATGAGAGCTGGAGGGCAAGGTTACACTAAACCCACAAATTTATATTTGTATCAAATTCATAATTGATAAAAACACATATCCCAAGTCTCTGAAGGAACTTGGGCAGTACTACACTGTATTACACTATTCCTAAATTCTATTTATCATTTAACATAGATGAAGCTTTGTCACATCTTCCAACAGCAGATCCTGGGAAGGTCAGGAGAGCTGGATGGAGAGCAGAGTACAAATGAACACAGCACTCACACATTATTTTTGGTTATTTTTGTCTGAGCTGCAGACAGCAGCACTGAGCTTCTCTCTGCCCCAGGTCTGAAGTTTGTGGGCAGCTTTGGGGTTTGTGGGCAGCTTTGGGGTGTGTGGGACAGCAGGGCACAAACCCCCAAGAGATGGAAGGAATCAATACTCTGTACCAGGAACATTTCCATAATTACACTGAAAGCAGCCAGTAATTAGAGACACTCTATTAATAATGTTACCAAAACAAGCTTAAAGACTTCTAAAGAAATTTCAACCCGGTTTAAAATTTCCAAATCCCCAAAGAGATGAGGAAACGGCGAAATCTGCATTTGATAAAAGTCCAAAACAATCTCACTCCTGCACAGTCAATCTTTAAATTCATTAAGAACCCCCTCGTTCTAATTAATCTTACACCACATAAAAATGAATGGAAATAACTCATCTGGTAAAAAAAAGATCTCCTCACTGTTTGCTCATCAGACAAACTTCACTGCATTTTTGGGGCAGAAGTTCAGGATTCTTCCCTTCTGCATTTTTTTTACAGTTGTAGATGTCATAGAAGTATTTTATACCAACAGACTGTAACATATCTTCACCCCAAAAATTGCATTTTATCAGTGCTTTGTTGTAGGGACCCAGGCTCTTGGAGAGTTTATGGGAAAAAAAGAAAAAAAAAAAAAAAGAAAAAAGAAAAAAAAAAAGAATGATTTTTACTTGATGCTTCTAGCAGTTCTGTTGGTGTGTTGTCCATTGCTCCAGGGTTTGTTTTTCTTCTTTTCCCTCCTTTTTTCCCTCCTTTTTTCTGCTGTTTTTAGCTTTGATCTAATTGAGAAAAGTTTCTGGTTCAAGTAGATCTTCTCCACGGAACTTTGGATGTGCAGAAGAGTCCTTCACACATTCCTCCCAGCAATAAATGTGGATATTTCCCTCTCCCTTGATTTAATGAGAGGGAGTTTTGGCTTGGCTCAGTGTTGGTAGAAGCCTCCCCGCGTCAAAGAATTTTTCTTCTTTCCTGGGACGTGCAGGGCTTTCCTCTGCAGGCTCTGCTAGGGGGGCAGTGCCTTGGAAGGATGAAAGCTTTGTCTCCTGTAACCCCAGTAAATGCCCTTGGCATCCCTGCTTTGCACTGTGGAAGTTTAGAAAACTCTGTTCCCAGAAGGACCAGAAAAAAGCTGTTTTGCTAATCTGGATTTTCCCATCTTTCTCTCTGCATCCTTTTTTTCTTTATTTTTTCCAAGTCCTTTCTCTTTTTGGTAATTTGAGTTTTTTGGTAATTTGAGCTTTTTGGTAATTTCAGCAGGTCAAGCTGAGGTTTGTTGGTCCCAGACCCTGATCAATACTTTTCCCTACCAAATATAAGCTGTTTTTCCTTCAATTTTCAAATCAATACCCTAAAGTCTGAAAAGCAGTCAAACAGGATCAAACCTATGGCATTTAAACAATCCTACCATGAGAGACTTGTGTTCCTGTTCAGAGAGAAAACTGCTGCTCACCTCAGCTCTGAGTTTTTTTTCAAATATGATACTTTCAATAAGTTTACACAATATTTGCAAAGATTAAAATGCTGCTGGTTTATGTTATTTTTAAAAAAAAATTATTTATATAAGCTACTTTTTTCCACCTTTTGCTTTTTTTTCAAGTGCAGAAAACACTTTCAAAGTCACTCCAGGGAAAGCTCCAAGCCAGAGGACATACAGCATTTTCACTTTTTTATGCTTTAGGCTAAGATAGTTTGACTGATCCTTCATCGGAGTAGTAGGCAAAGCATAAATCATGTATGAAAATGCCAGCTGAAATGTTAGTGCACCTTCATGCCATTAATTGCATTCCTTTAATCTGTCTGTAACATCTACAAGAATTCCCCAATACAAACACATTGCAAGTAGAAATACTCCAGAGGTTGGCTTTGGTTTTTGTTGCTTTTGTTTTCTTCGTTTCTTTCTCTTTTGGAGTGGGAATGTTTGTGGATTTTTCTATCTTTGAGTTTCTCAGTGGCACAAAAGTTGAAGAGAGACTTGCTAGGAATTTTTTTGTGACTGCTTTGCAAGGTTGGGTCAAAGTCTCATTTTCTAGACAAAAAATCTAGTTAAGATTCCTGAAGTGCCAAGGAACTCCAGTGGAATTCCACCAGCCAGCAGAATTTGGCCACTATTTTTAATTAGGAAAAGCAGTTTGTCTGCCCTCAGAACTATTTAAATTCCTCTAAATGTATCTCAAAAGATACTCCAGTCCTGATTAGAGAAATGTAGCATTTGATATTCCTTCTTTGTGTGTGAGACAACAGAAAAACCAGGAAAGAAACTAAATTTGTTCTGTGGAACTGAGAATTTCCCAGGGAATGTGGAGCCCAGGCTTTGGCTGGTGACAGAAATTGGAGTTTTTTACAAACATGACACAACAGATTTCCATTGCCATTGAATATTTCCCTGCTGCATGTTGGGAACTAAACAAATGAAATCCTCTCTCTGCTGGGAGTAATGTGAGTTTTTGTCTGGAAATTCCCAAATTTCCTGCTGTCACTGGATAGACTCTTTCTCTGCCACTTCCAACCATGGAGCTAAAATGTTCTCAATATTTTCTTTTGCAGTTATGTTTGTCCTCTTTCTTGCTTTTATTAATATTAAATGTAACATAAATTCATTGCTACTTCAGATGCCTGAAATTGAATTTACTGTTCCAATATTAATACAATTATTAACTTCCTTCTGGAAACTCTCCAGCCTAAATCCAAGTTACTGCTGCATTTTCTTCTGGCCATGATCCCTCCTGTTTATCTGCTGTTAATATTGAAGCTTTGATGCTTTTTGTTTATCTGGGTACTTTTCAGAGAAATGTAACCTTTTTACCTAATGAAATTCTCAGGCTAAATAATTTATTTTATTTTTATTCTTCCCACTTGCCTTGGGAAAGCAGAGCCTTTGTGAACAAACTGTTTCATTTTTCCTCTGCATGAGCACATTCCCTGACCTGCCCTCTGCAGAACTATGTTAATTTTCCTTATCAGTCGGCCTCAGAAAGATAAACTGAGGTGTTTATCAAAATAAAATTTTGTGAAGGTTCCATTTTCACATCCTTAGCCCCTTAACTTTATCCCTTCATTCAAAATGAAGCAATCTTCGAGTGCCCAGGTTAAAGCAGAAACGTGGCCCTTTCTCAGTGCCAGAGATTTTCAGAATAAATGAGAACTATTCCTGCTTTTTGCATCCCTCTGGATCTCTGGAATGCTGGCATTCCCTCATTCCATCTTGCTATTTGTATAAATATCTCATTTTTAACTGAATCCATAAGCACAGCATTAACCTTTTCTGATTTTGTGGATGTTTCAAAAATACTGATTTTCTTGAACCTCAGGTCTTTAGTTACCTGGCTTTCTTTTTTCCACTCCAGCTCATTTTCTTGATAAGAATTAAAATACTTTTTGTTTCTACAGATGATAAATTTGCTTATTAAAAAAAGACTAAGAGGCTGAATTCCTTCTTAAAACCAAAAGTTATTCTATCAATCAAATAGATTAAAACCAATTAAAACAAGCTTGAGGGGAAAAAGAAAATAAGAATCAAACCTATCATTTTTGAAAATTTAGCCTCCTATTTTGAATTATAGCACAGAATAAATATAGTGACTTTCCAGAGACTTTGATAAAAAGGCAGCTCAATGCATTTAAAGGTATTCCAGTCTATCCAGTTCAGATAAGCAAAAAGCAAAGGAGATTGGAATCACAAACCAATGATTATTTTCACTCTCAGGAATTGAATAGCTTATCAATTCCCCTTAAACACAATTGAAATCCCATTTTCAATCTGATTTTTATTTTTTAACTGCTGTTTAAGAGCATTTGCTGTAATTATGTTGAAAAAGTATTATTATCAGCCTAAATGCAGAATTTTTCCAGAAAAAATATTTTCATTTATGATTTTAAGAGGGAAAACTAAATTCTCTGCTTTCATTTGCTATTTTTCTCCTTAAATCATATTTATAAATGTTAAGGAGCATATTTTTCTTTAATTATCATATTTTTAATTTGTCCAAATAGTCTGCAATATTTCTTAGCCCAAAGTAATAAATTCACAGATTGTTGAGCAGACAAGGCAGTTACATTTTTTTTTTCAGAGTCACTCTCAGCCATTTAAAAACTCAATAGTTGGGCTGAACTTCTATTGTAATTCCACCACATTTATTGAGCTAAAAGAAGCAATTCCAGAATTTTCAGACAAGCTCATGGTAGCAATGTATAATCCTTAAAGTTGTGACACTGATATTACTTTAGACCTTTTTATGGCAAGATTAAAAGGGCTTTAATACCTTTTTCTCACAAAGTGCTGTGGAAATACTGACTTCTCTGTTTCCTGAAATAGCTGCTCAGGCTTGCAATCATTTAAAAATATTATCTTGGGAGTTTGCAGGGCACAAAAGTTAAAAGATAAATTGTGCTGCTCATCCAAATGTTAGGATATGCATGCTAATCTGACATTTCTGAGCAAGGGGTGGAATAAAAACCTCCCAGAGTAGGAGAGAGGCTGTTGGACAATAATTGCTCATTAAGAAAACATCAGCATGTGATTAACAACTGCAGATACCTCCAAAATCTTTACAATTCAAGTTTTGTTTAGGAGTCAGGAGAAATACTTGAGGAGCCATTCCTGTGCACATGTAATGATCCTCATATGGAAAGTCACAATACTGCAGACCTTCCTAATATTTTTGTTATTGTCATTATTTTAAATTTATTTTTTAATTATTTATTGTAATTTTCACTATCTATTATTATTTTCATCATCATTTTATTATAGTGCAGGCACATCTCATTCTATCTCAACATTTGGACACAATGACAGTGACTTTATTTTTTTCTGTTATATTTTTGGCAAAAAATTCTTCTCAAATCCAGTAACATCGTTGATATCAAATGATCCAAACAGATTTGGCTCAGGTATTAAGAATGGAGTCAGTAACTCCCACTGGAGATTAGGATTCTCCCACTGAGAGACTGAATTTTTAAGAGTATGTAAAGAAAATACCTATGGAATTTTGGCTGGATAATGAGAATGACACGGGTGGCAAGGATGGGAGAAACTTGGTCATGGCACAAGTGTTGGAAATGGAGGGAAAATGAACATTACAGCACTGGGAACAGGGACAGGGACAGCACTGGGATCGGGCAGGTAGCAGGGGCAGAGCATTCCGTCTGTCACTGAGCCTGTAGGACCCTGCAGCCAAATTCCATCCTGCATTTCCAGGAGTATCAGAGCACAGAAGTATCTCCTGTGCTGAGCTCCATCAATTGCTCTCTTTCACAGCTGGCACTCATTTGTACTCTGTATTAATGATCACAAAAATGCTACGCTCACTAATTGCTTTTTTATAATAATAATAATTTATAAAATGTTTATAATAATAAACTAATTGTCATGTTGAATTTCATGAATCCTCCTGGCCTGGGCAGCAGGAACCCAGGAAAGCCATTTGCTACAGCTCAGGTTTCAGAGACTGAAAGGAAAGAAAGGTAAATATTCAGAGGGACATTTATTAAGCTTTAAACTTTTCTTTTTAATTTTTTTTTTCTTTAAACAAGTTTTGAGTATGTAAAGGTTTGGCTGTTTTGGCAATGATTTGCTCTGATGAAGAACAGATAGAGACACTACAAACAGAACAAACAGAACATTCAAATCTGTCAAATCCATCCTTCAGGATGAATTCAGCCTTGGGAATCTGCACCACACCAATAAAAGAAGAAAAAAAAAAAAAAAAAAAAAAAAAAGAGAGAGAGAGAGAAAACCCCAAAATGCAAAAAACCATTTGTAAGGAGAGGGAACCCTGCAAAGCCCCAGGAGCTGTGTCCTCATGAAGTCATACCTGCCTGAGAAAGGAGCCCAGCCTGAGCACCTGAGTCCTTCTGGCCCTGTTCTGCTGCTGCTCCACTGCTCTCTGTCAGCTCTTGGTGTTTATTAAATCAATTTATCCGTCTTGGGATGAATCCCTGAGAGAGGGATCAAACCCCTGCACCCCTAAGGCAGACTGGGGTCTCTGCTCAGCTTATCAAAGGTCCATGGCTTATCAAAGGACTCATCTGACCCAGGAGGTGACAAAGCTGTTTCAATGTCAGCCTAAATGATATTCTCAAAATGTGGTTTCAGAAAGGTTTTTCCTCATTCCTTTTTTTTGTTGTTGTTTGTTTGTTTGTTTGTTTGTTTGTTTGTTTGGGTTTTTGTTGTTGTTGTTGTTGTTGTTGTTTCTTTGTTTGTTTTTTTGTTTTCTCAGCCTGTAAATGGATTGTAAATGGAATTGCAAAAGCAGGATGCAGCAGCTCATGCACAGCAGAACCAGGGAATCTTTTCTGGGTAGGCATTAAAAGCTCTTAGGTCAGGATCTGTGGAGTCTGATCCTACTCACTCCCAGTTGATAACTCAGCTGGATGCTGGAGTTTAACTTGATTTATAGCAACCAAATCAACATTTGAATACGAGTCTGACTTAAACAGACAGAAAATAATTAGGTTTAATAAGCACATGTTAAATGAGATGTTGAGTGAGAACATAAACAAACCCTTGAGAGAACAATGGCAGAACCGAGCCTTGACTGCCAGGATCAGCAACCTCCCCATTGGAGCTCTGCCACTCATCTCCTCCAAAAAAAGGTAAGCCCAAAATTAACTAGAGCTTTTTATAAAGCTTGCATTACTTTAATTAATCTTTGCTCTTCTCTAGTTTTTAGCCATGACAAGAAAAGGTACCAGCCATGCTGTCAGAAAACACTGTCAATGAAATTTCCACTCTTGTCGTTCTTGTTCACCAAAGAATTTTTTCCCTTTTGCATTTTAGGTGTTTAACAGCTTAAAACACTTCCCCAGTGAAGCATACACAGATTAATATTTCATTACAAGGACTTTATTACATCACATCCTATCCTTTAAAAAATCCCAAAACAAAGGATCCCGATTTTCTCTCCCTCTTCTGTAAAAATGGAAACAAGAGAAATCAGAGCTGTCTAACCCAGCTGAGAACAAAGCTCTGTTCAGCTGCCAAGCAGGGGCCAGGAGCAAGTGTGAGGAGAAATACATTTATTAGCAATGCAGGGATACTCTACCACCTTCTGACCATCCTCACCAAAGAAAGGATCTGTTTCAGAGGTTTTTTTGGGAATTATTTCTCTAATCTCTGCTAAAACTCCCATTGTTTTAACATTCCCTGAGTCTGGAAGCGACAAGTTTCATTGTTAAAGTTTGTGTTCTATTGAAGGCTATGTGCCCAGTGAAGAATTCCCTTTTTGCTCGTTTTGAACCCATCAGTTGCTGATTTTGTTGGGTGCACTCAGGTCTTGTACCCCAGAAATGCTGAAATGGGGCTCCCTGTTGGTAGAGCCCATCCACTCATGACTGACAGGCTTTGATAAAAACCTGGTGCATTTTGTGCCCACCAGAAAAAAACAAACTGCTCGAGTTTAGCTGCAAGGAAATATCTCCACATATTTTTTACTGCTACTTGTACTGTTTTACTATTTGACTTTTTCTGTATGAATAACCTGCAATGCACAACAGATTCAAAAGCACAGAATGGATTTCTGTCCTAAAACAATGATGTTTTCAATTTTGTTCTCTCTCCATTTTCTAAACATTCAATTGCTTTCTGTTTGCCTTTGAGCTGATGTTTTTGTAGAATTGTCTATCATAATTCCAGCAACATATTTCTATGAAGCTTGGTCAGAGCCCAACACTGTAGATGGAAATTAAAATTCTTTTCCCTTCATTGTGCATTGTTTTTATGTCTATCAACATCATATTTTAGGTGACATTTTATTGCCACTTTCTCAAACTTGCAATAAAATCTCATTTTATTAACATCAATAGATGAGAAACCGAAAACTTCGTAACTCAATAAAGATTTATTTCTATTTTTTTCTGAATATAGGACCCAGTACAACCCTCCTCCACCATAAAAGTTAACGTAGAGCCCCAAAAAACTTTATTTAGAAACCTTTAGCAAGGGATCTTTTCAAAGCCCTTTGGCATGGTGCTATTCATCGCAAGATCTCTGTTCATCTCACCGGGACTTGCCTCATTTTTTGTCTCCTTTTGGATAATCCTGATATATTTATATATAAATAAATGCTAAAGCCAGCAGCAGCTCAGCCCCACACAGGCACCAGCCCCAGAGTGGGATGGGGGAGAGAACTGGAGGGGTGAAAGGAAAAACTCGTGGTGAGATAGAACAGCTCAACAGGTGAGGCCAGAGCTGTGCAAAGCAGAAAAAGGAATTAATTCACATTTCCCCAAGGGCAGGAGCTGAGCCTTGGACTGCTCAGGTGAGACACAAACCTGCAGAAAGCAGCTGGTCCTGGGGGGTAGAGGCAAAAATCATCTCTGGTTTCTTGTGGTGTTCTGGTTTTTGTTCTCTAAAGTGCAGAAAGTAACTGGTCCGGGCAGCAAAAGGAAAAATTAACTCTGTTTTCTCTTGGTGTTCTGTTTTTTGTTCTGTAAAATGCAGAAAGTAACTGGTCTGGGGAGCAGAAGGAAAAAATTAACTCTGGTTTCTCTTGGTGTTCTGGTTTTTGTTCTGTAAAATGCAGAAAGTAACTGGTCTGGGGAGAAGAAGGAATGATGAACTCTGTTTTTTTGTGGTTTTCTGGTTTTTCATCTCCTCTCCCCAGCGACCTCAGGCCTATGGCAGTCCCATCAGACACAGCCAAAGGGATATTCCCCTATTCCTCCCTCTCCTCTCAGCCAAAATCTAATGATTGGACCCCACTTTCATGTCAGTAAGTTTGCAAAAATGTTCAAGGGGTAAAATGCTAGATGCTGTATGAGTAAATGTAGTGCAGGATATGCCAAACAATGCAGGAGGGTCAGGAGCAAGAACTGCCCCATGGAAAATCCTCCACTGAAAAAAACTAAAAAAATAAGTAAAAATTTAATATAAGTAGCTTTGTTTACTGGGGAAGAGAATGTTTTGCAAACAAGAAAAGTCCAAAGATAATTATAGAAAAGTGAGGATAACAATATTTAGGTTAACATTTACCATAAAAGAACAGGAGCAGATTACTATTGAAAAGGCTTGGAAAACATCTCGTGAGAATGTGCTGTTGTGTTTTGGTACAGAAAGTTCTGTAGAATTTCCTTTTTTCCTGAGCCAAGAGGAAGAATCACTGAGAAAGATTTCTCTAGGAGTTTGTGTGCCTTTCCATATGCCACAGTTTAACAGACACTAGCAGGTCTGTTTATATCATCAATTTTTTCTCTTAAAAAGAAAAGAAAAAATGCTCTTTGCTAGTTTTCATATGTTCCCTAAAGATTTTCATCTTGCAAATAAAAGAGCTTAATTATTTCCATAATGGAAGGATTAGTGTTCCCATGAGCAGATTCTTTCTGTTTAAAAGTCATTGTAGGTATAATAAAATGCAAGTAGTTCATGACCAATGCAGCTGCTTCACAAATTACTGGAGTTCAAAAAATAAGGGAATAATAATAAAAAAAATAAATAAAAAAAGCAAACCAACCAAACAACAAGAGAAAATAAATTTTTAAGAGAGGATTGAAAACACAACTCAACAAGACTAGTGCCATTAATGGATAGCAGCAATAAGGTCAAGACCATGGAGGATAAATTAGTTGAGAAAAGTGTAATCCAACAGCTGACACATAAACAGCTCTTGGTGTTTCTGTGGTTTTCCACCATCCTCTTGCAAGAGAGTTTGGGGATGTTTCATAACAGCTGCCAGGAGAATTTCCATATATTGAATTATTGAATGCCTTTCTGTGTACACTAGATTTTGTGATATATTGACAAATGAATTTGGGTTTCTGGTGCAGCTACAGCCAGTTCATGTTTTACCCCTCTGGATGAGCGAGAGTCAGTGTTAATTCATGAATAAAATTTCCCCAAAGATTATGGGATCAGAACCGTGCAGCAGCTCTGGCTGCTTTCAAAGCTTGGTTTGTGCTGATTTGAAAGGAGAATCCAGGTGGATTCAAGGCTCTCTTCTCCATGGCTCAGGTTGGTTTCCATCCATCCATCATCCATCCATCCATCCATCATCCATCCATCATCCATCCATCCATCATCCATCCATCCATCATCCATCATCCATCCATC
>PYHW01009577.1:739554-764027 GCA_013186435.1 Turdus rufiventris | reverse complement strand
CATCCATCCATCCATCCATCCATCCATCCCTGCCTGGCTGCAGGGCTCTGCTGAGGAGACAAAGCCTTTGGTGTGGGCACTGCAGAGCTTCCCTCTCCTTCCCTTTATTGTTCCAATCCCCTCCTGCTAATGCAGGAAGTCTCTTTATGGCAGTGGGAGTCTCACAGCTTTAAACTGCTCCTGTGTTTTCTGGGGACTTCACAAGTTTCCACAGCAATTTCAACTCAGTGTGGTAAAGGAGACCTTAAAAGTTCTCCTCCTTTTTCTTACCTTTTAGGAAGCAGCATCAAACTGTCCTTTAAAAATGAGTCTACATTTATGATTCAGTGCAGTGCAGCAGCCCAGGGGCCAGCCCAGATAAGCTGCTATAAATCATTCAAAGCAGGGAGATAATAACTTCTTATTTAAGATCTGGTTTTATATTATGTGTGTTTATAAAACAGAAATAGGTGTCTCTGACTGAGTACCAACATCCCAGCCTATTTTGGGAACTCTTTTCTGTGACTTATGTAGTCTTTGATCAATTTTCACCACTGTTCAGTGAACAATTTTATGTTTACTTATCTGAGGTTTTTAAAAAGTATTTATACTAAAGTAAATCCAGTATGTTGTAACAGTAGACTAGTGTCCTGCCATTGTGGAAACACTACTTTAAAATGCTGCATTTTGTCTTTTGTAACTACAAATCTATGCATAAAGGGATGGTTTATGTTCTAACTCATCCAATTGAACTGATACAAAGAGATGCAGTCCTGTCACTGGTTTCTCCTGGTATATTATATTTAGCACTCATGCAAAACATGAAATGCAGGAACAGCTGAAAACTGATTTAAAAACTGCCCCCAAACACTGGTTTTCCATCAGATGGGTGAACTGAACTGGCTTAATCTTTCACACTGAATGTGGTGCACTGCAAGTGTCGGGGGAGAAGGAAATCGTGTCTTTCCATGGAAGTTTCCAGTTACTCGAGTTTGTATACACTGGGCAATCATGCTCTAAATTACTGGATTGCCAGCAGGCTTCTGGCTCCCACTTTGTGTGTTTTGGAGTATTCTCCTTAGAAGGTAGAAGGCAATTAGGAGATCTTAGCTGAGCCTTTGTATTGCCACATTTAACCTTTCCAGAAACCGTGGTAGCGCTTGTGAAGCATTAGCGCTGGCATTAGGAGCAATTCCTGATTTATTATTATGTGTCACTTTAATTAACATGCTGTTTCGCTCCCTCTTCCAGATTGTTAATGAAGATGTTAAATAAACAGGGCCAAACAGTGATCCCTGCAGAGCTCCACCAGACACCTCCCACCAACTTGATGCATTGCCATTTTTCATTACCCTTTATTTGCACTCAGCCAGCCATTTTTAAATCCAAGTGACAGTACTCCATGTCCAAGCCAATTTGAATTAATTTTGCAAGTAGAGATTTTGTAAGACACTACATCAAGTGTTTTACTCAGACCAGATATATTACACATGCTTTCATCCACTAATTTTATAAAGCTATCAGAAAAAGCAATCAGGCTTTGAAGATTACTAGCACCCAGCCAGCTTTTTGCTGCTTTCTTCACTTACAGAACCAATCTTGGCATTATTAAAGATTTGCCACTCCTTTAGCTGATGACTGATTTAAAACAATGCATCTTTCTAATCCATTACCTCCCCAAAATAACATAGAGCACTGATTATTCCTCCTAAGTGCTATTTTAGGGCCATGTGGCATGTGAGTTTAAATTGTGATTGGCAGACAGATATTTTTCTTGAAAAGGATCCGTGATTTCAGCAGCTTAGCTTATGTTTATTTTACACACTTCCAGCTGTTAGCTTGTATCAGCAGTTATTCCTTATTCCCAGTATGAAAGCAAGTAGGTCCTGTGACACCTCTTTAATTATATCAGGGAAGGAACATCTGACTGGCAGTAGAAGCAATAAATGCAGTACAGCAGGATTAGTTCTCACAAAACCAGATTTATTTCTTACAGCAGAGGAACACGCCAGTCAAAATAAACTTTCTCTCCTTATTTAATATATTCCTTTCCTCCATGTTTTATTGCCTACTCATGCTATAAATTGCTATACTTAAGACTTCTAGTCAGAATTGGTGGGTTTTTTCCTGCTTTTGGCTTGTCCGTTCCTTATTCTTCTGTCTCCCTAGAGCTGGAACCATTTATTCACTGCCTGCTCCCTTCCCAACAAGCTCTTGTGCTTTGAGGGGCTGTGTTTTTTTACCAGGTGTGGTTTGGACCACAGACAAAAGTGGAGCCTTCAGGTTTCTACAGACTCTTCAGTAAAACTGGGAAGGCTTCAGGCATTTTTCCCTCCTAAAGCCAGGCTCATATCCTGGTTACTAAAGTGTGGTTTTTCACAGCTGCCCTTACTAAAACACTATTTTCCTCGCCAGTGTCATTCCAATACAGTTCTTGGTTATTCCCTTACCTGGGGCTCAGTTCTGCCTCTGTTTTTTGGATGGTGATTTTACTGAAATGAGTCCAAAAAGTTTGCTGCTGCATTTCTCTAAATTTTTCATGCTGTTAAGTCAGCTCGTTCAGGGTAAAATTTTCAGACTGGAATTTTGCTGAGAAAAATGCTGAGTGTTTTGCTGACTTGTGTGAGTTTAGATCACTGGGATCCCACAATGGGTGTGCTGTTTATTGAATGTGCTTTTTCTTTATTTCTTCACTTTATTTTATTTATCAAAATTAATGATAATTAATGGTCTCTTGGTTCTTTTAGCTCATGGTGGAATGACTCCATCAGAATACCCAGTGCTCAAGTTCTTTGCACGTGTGCACGAAGGCAGAAAGCACATTGATTTTCTTCCCAAGGATACGGGAAACAAAGGTCAGAGCTCCTCACACTCTAATTTATGCAAGATTAATGCATAGAATACAACAGAGTTCACTTAATGAGGATGAAACATGCAGATGAGTGAAAAAGTGTATCATTTTCAGCTTTGATTTCCCAGTGGAAAGAATCTAAAATAACACAATAATATAAAATATATTTTCAAGAATTTCTGATTGAGACGTAAGCAGTAGTGTATAATCCTAGAAATAAGGGGCTCAGGCTCATTTTCCTTCGCCCAGTCTTTGGAATATCCTGCATTTTGTGCTTCCATGAAGACTGGGCACACGTCCTGGGACAATCCTGTCTCACAGAAATATTTCTGTGCTGATGCTTTCGGGGCAAGACTGCTGGATAAAAACCAGAGGTTTGTGCTAATCAGAGTCTCTAATCCCTAAAAACAAAGAAATTGCTGATGAACTCAGAATGATAAGAAATGTCTGGTGTCTGCAGCAAACTGCCTGCAGTTAAAAGTCTCTTGTCTGCGCTGAGTGACCTTCTGGAACCTGAATTGTCCATTTGCACTCACACCCAGCAGTGCTTCTCCACTTTAAGGTTTTGTTGCCAGTTGCCCTCCAAGCCTCCCTTTTAGTTTCTCTGCTGCTTTGCAGAGCTTTTCCTTAGCACAGTGTTAGTGACAGAGACACAAAACAGACAAGTCAAAGCACAGAGAGAAAAAAAGAACATTGATGTTACTGCAGCAGAAAAAAAAAAAAATAAATCACTAACAGTGTCTGTTAGAACATTCAGATGCGTACAGGCTATTGCTAAAAATGAAGTTGTGCTCTTTAGAAGGGATTTATTGTCTCTAAAGGGACAGCAATGGATTTGCTGTGGGCTGGAGAGGCTGAAATGAGTTTTGCTCCTGTGCTTTCACACATCTGGGTCTGTGCCTTGCCTTCCTTGGTGACCTGCTCCAGATCCAGTCCCTGTTCTGTCCCCTCCTCCTGAGCCACTCACATTATTGATGGGCAACAAGAACACAAAAGTTCAGCCATAAATCCTCTCCTCAAAACTCTAATGAAGGCTTTGGAAACAGCTTCATTTTCAACAATGTGCTTCAACTTGCACTCAAAGCAGAAATAAAAATGCCCATTTCACTCTGTAATTGACTTTAATCTCCAAGTTTGACACACCAGCTCCTGAGAGGTTAGCTGAATTTTCAGTTCACCAAACAGGAGTCCTTAAAATGTTTACTGGAGTTTTGCTCAGATTTTCTCATGGATTTTCTGAAATAGTTCAGCCTGATGTCAAATTTTAAACAGCTGCCAGCATCTGAGAGACAGAAAACTTTTGAACATCCAGCAGCAACAGCATCAGTGCATTTCTATGCATTCATCATGATCCAGTGAGTTTAAAAGATTGTTCACAGACACCCACTGAATGTTGTTCTTAGAAGTTTCTAGACAATATTTTGTTGAAAACAATAATCCACAGCTCTGCCTCTCTTTTTAAATCAAAACATCACAGTTCTTTTTCTATGCTCTCTCCTCATCCATGAGCAGTGCAAACCACGGGGTCAAGGCAGGGCTTGGTGGGATAAGTCTGAAGTGAGAAATTCAAGTTCCATTTGGGAACTCTCCTGTTCTCCCTCCCAATTCCTGAATCTCTTGTCTGAAGCTCCTGGAGTGACACTGTCAGACTGGGAGGAAGCAATGCTATTCACAACTTTATCAAAAACCTGTAGTGCCTATTACTTAATTAAAATCCAGCCTGTTGGAAACCTAGATTGCATCTGCCTGGTAAGAGATGGTCTAAAATTCTCTTCTCATAGAAACTGGTGTGCTTGCCTGAGTTTCCCCTCTATTTTAGAAATAAAATGTTTAATTAATGAGCTTCTTCCTCCCCTCTGATTTCCAAAAGCGAAGCAAAGAACAATATTCATGTTGGCAAGAATTTCCTATGGTACTAAAACATCTTTGTGCTATGTTGGCTTTTCTGTATTTTTTCTTGCTTCTCTTTAGTTCCTAACAGAACTGGTTGCTTCCCCAAAATCTTGTGATAACTTTTTAGACTACAATCTATTTCCAGTGTCTTTATGAAAGCAAAGCTCTGTCATTATGTTCCCAAAGGGATGTACCAGTAAACCTGAAGGCTGGGGAATAAAAATTGGAAGATTACTGTTTCTTGTCATCTATTTCTGTTTTATGGTGTTGACTACACTGGAAAGGCTTAGTGGAGAGAAAAAACGACAGCAGCGAAGGGAAGTAGCTATTAATGTCCTATCAGAGCTTGATGGGGCTTGATATAATTAAAAAAAACAAACTTGTGATATCTCCAGCAATTGTAATTTCAATTATTTGCTAGCTAAAGGCAACTTTCACTGCTCCAAGTTAGGAAATCATGTAAATAGACTAATTAATATAATTTGCCTTGTGCTCCACTAAGAGAACAAAACCAAATATTTCATTTTTTTAAGAGGGAAAAAAAAAACCCGTGTAAACTAAATATGACAAATATTCAGTCCATCCTTAAAGCAAACATTCCACATTTCGAGTCACCCTTCTGAGGAGCTCAGGATTTAATGAAATGAGGATGGTTTGCTTTGGCTTTCCAGCTGCAGGACAAGGAGAGGGAAAGGCTCCTCTGTGGGGATGACAGCAGCTCTACCAGAACAAGGTGTGAGCAGGGGCCAGCACTCTGAAAAGTTTCATCATCCTCAATCTGTAGCCTTTAATATCAAGAGACTTCCACAAAGCCTCAAATGAGTCTTTGAAATATTCCTTGTTGCGGTGCTAGGAAGGTACAATAAATAATATTTCTCTTTTTCCTCATGTGGAATGGAGAGATAAAGCTATTTATAAAGCTGTAAAGACTTACAAATCATTCTAACAGGTTGTCATATGTTAATGTCAGCGAGAATTTAATCACCCAAGGTAAAAAAAATCTATATTTTTTTTTTCTCCAATCCTATCTTATTTTCATAACTCTCTCTATTGACAGATTCTCTTGTGATGACAAATTAAAGGAAAGCTCAAGACCACAAAAAATGTAAAATCAGAAGAAAAAATGCAGGGACTGACCCAGTAGGTTGCTTTTAAACTGTGTGGCAGTTTTATTTTTTTGTTCTTGTAGCATTTACAGGATCTAATGAGGAGTCATTGTGCTCAGCACTGTACACTGCTTAACAAGAAAATAAAGGGATAATAAATAGATGGAGTGTGAAGATCCAGATCTCTATAACAAGTAGCAGGGCTGCCTGTATAAACTCTTTGTGGAGTTGTCGATTCAGGAATAAACAACCTTGCTTAGGAGCAGAACAATTTTGTCCATCAGTTTATTAATAAAGGTTTTGATGACAGCTGCTTACCCAAACAGCTGCTCAGTGATGGGTTTAATTTGCCATCTGGGGTTGCAGTGCCCTGAATCCTTTGGCTTTTTGCCACTTTCTCTCCTGCTCAAAGGAGACATCCCTGGGCTGTCCAGGTGATCCCATGGTGGATTAGATTCCTTCTCCTCACCCAAAGAGGAGTTTTAGAGAAAAATAAAGACATGCATGATGTTTAGGTTTGTGACTTCATGATTTAGTATCTATCTCAGTAAATCCAGTATTGATGAGTTCTTGTCCAGCATTCTTTGGTGGCTTGATCCTGCACTCAGGTGAGGAAGGCTCAAGCCAAGTCTGCCATGGTTTTTTTATGGTGAGCATTAAAAAATAATCTCAAAAATCACCCTATTCTCTCCTTCAAATTAATTTTATGCTGTTGGTTGACTTGGTGGCTTTAGTTCTTCATGGCATACAAGCTGTAGACAGAACTGAGATGTGAGTTTGACCCCTTTATTTGCCTGGGTGCTGTACAGCCCTGCTCTGTCTCACAGGGAGTGCAGAACCCCCTGTGCTGGGGGAGAAAACACCCGAGGTTTTCTCCTGACAGTTCAAATCTCGGGGAGCAGAGCCCAGCCACGGGGGAGCAGGAGCTTTAAAGTTTCCTTTCCATTCCTAGGAAATGTCAATGCAAATGGAGAGAATAAAATCTCAAACACATTAACAGCACAGGGGGTCTGAACCCTTTTGTTTGAGCTGAGGACGTTCATCTCCCCCTGGGTTTTTAGGACACGGCTCTCATTTCCCTCTCCCTACATTTTGCATTGTAGGGTTCATTTCTAAGCCTTTTTAAATGAGGTATTTTGCCTATTAGAATTGCAGAGGTTGATTGGTGTTCCTGGGCTCCCCGGTGAAGGCTGGCTGGCTGATGGTGTGGGTTTGGTGGCTGTGGCACAGTGCAGTGTTGAGGCTGTGACAGGAAATCAAATAGTTCATTTCACAGCCATCAAGTACATGCTGAGCTGCCTGACTGCTTTATGCTGCTTTATCTTTGAGGACATAAAAACTATTCTTACTTTATGAAAACATACTTTGTGTTGGATAATCATTTCATTTACATATAAAGGTTACACTTAATAAAAATATATGAACCAAAATTGCAACAAAAGATACAACATCATAAACCACATTTTTTTAAAGTGTGCTGGTTTTTCCCCTTGAAAGGCTTCATTGCCTTTAAGACAGGAGATATTGCTTCAGAACTAAAGATTTAAAGCTTTTTTCTTCTGCCTGTAGTAAAAGTAATAAAGCTTTTTATTGTACAAAGACTGTAAATATATTTAGCAATAATTTCAACAGCTGGAAGTGTCTAGATGCCTGTAGTGGAAATACAAGGATCATATTTACCTAGACTTGGCCTTGAAATTTCTATAACCCTTTTCTTTCCACCTAAGCAGCCCTGAACAGTTATTGGTTGTTATCTTGTAAACACTGCAAGACAATCTCGTGGAGAAAATGACTCTGTGCAGTCAGAAATAAGATACTGCTGGAGCAAGAATGCTGTGAGTATTTTCTGTTGTCATTGCTTGTGACAACTGTTTCCTGCAGAGAGGAATCAGCCCTGCAGGCTGGAGCCAGCCCCAGAGCTCCTGGTGCTGGAAGAGCTCGAGTCCCCTGGAGGATGCCACAAGAAAATAGATATCCTAAAGTAATGGTGTTGTTTAGGGGGGAAAAAATATAGAGAATGTGAGAATAATTGTCTTTATCATTGCTTTTGTTATTTTAAATTCATGGGATATGTGGGTTTGGTAGAGGAGCAGATTTAGGTACAGGTAAAGTTCATTGCCTTCGGAAATGCAGAAAGCTGAGAAGCAAACCCGTTCCAATTTTCATTCCTGCCAACATTTCACTGCCTTTCTCAGTAAATATCTCAGCATAACCAGTGTTTCATCACTAAATCAGCATTAATATATTTCCATTCTCTCAGTTTTATGCTGACCAAGAACACAAAAACACACTTTCAACTCCCAAACCTTATTATCCTCTGAGGAGCAGAACCACGAAGGAACTGTGTAAGCAGTGCCTCACAAACTCCAGTTATAAAATCATTATAATTGTTCTAGCTCTGTGTGATGGCAAGTATAACCAATTATTGCAGAGTTATAATCACAAAATGGAAACAAAATGCAAGCCCAGACACTCATTCCTTGTGGGGAAAACAGCAATCAGAATTAAGTTTGATGAGTGTGGTTAGAATTATGTTGAAATTTCTTTGTATCTGAAGGATAAATACTTGCAGAGTTTCCAAGAAAATGATTCCAAAATATTAGTTAGCTCTACTGAAATTGCATTTTTGGGTTTTTTTCAGAGATACACCTGGGCCTTTAAGTCACTCAGATTTTTCTGGACATGGTTTCTTACCCCAGCATGTCCAGTGTGGGTGTGACCTACTGTAAAATATTTATTTATTCTCCCACTGAGTGGTTTTGAGCACCTTTTGTAGAGGTTTCTCTTCTTCTCTGCTGACCTCTGCTCTGCCTTTTGCACTCTGAATTTGAAGAGACCACACTGAAACAGAGAAACTTTGATGAACAGAACAAACATTTCACTCAGGAAATTTTAAATTTTGACTTGCAGCACTTCACAGTTCAAAACAGCATGGAAAAAATGATATTTTTATGTCTCAAAAGGTTTTGAGACAATACTGAAACATCCAGTTTTTGACAGCATCTTGCCAGCTACTTGAATTTGAAACATGAGAAAAGTCTCTAGAGAATACAGGAAGAGTGATGATAGTAGGAGGGAAATGGATTGTGCTGTGTTAGAAAACCAGACCTATCCAAACATGCAAGAGTAATGCAAGGTATCAAATCAAGACAAATGTTTTTGTACTGATAATAAGTTAGGTCAACAGTAAAGTTTCCAAATAAGGCTGGAAGGGGAGACTTCCTTCTGATGGATGAGAAGACCACCAAAGAGAAGAAAAAAATCTGTAAAATAATGCATCTCTCATTTTTTAACAACAGTGGTTTTAAAAATTATTATTGAAATAGATTTGAGCAACTTTGAAGTATCATATCTTGATATCAGTGCTATTTTTTTTTTTTTGTAACAGGAAGCAAACCTTGTATACCATGAATTTCTAAATGAAAATATTTAAAGGTACACTTCAGTGGAAAGTAGAAGAGCATTTTGCAAAGTAGACATCAGTAGTGATTAGAAATGTCAATTAACACAGTGAAAACAAACATGAGCTTGTGTATTTCTGTGAAATTAAATCAAACTGTCTCAGGAGCAGATAAAGTCACTTTATTTACCACTGAAAGGGAACTGTTCCATGGCTACTATTCCTGCAGCTGATCTATTATACAAGTTATCAGGTACAGATAATTGCATTATCAATTTAGATCTTAAATCTCTGATAGGATTTACTGAAACTGATTTGAGGAAACCTACACTTGACAAGACCATTTTTCTGGTATCCTTTGGGGGTGGCAAGCAAACTTTGGGTTTGTGAAACACAATCAGATGCTCAGCAGATCGAAATTGGCAGTGATATTAATACAATTCAATCTGTTTTATCAAGATTTTATGATTCGGAGCCTAAAATGCATCAGTAAGTCCAATGTCCACAGTGTATTATAGAATAATAGATTTAGCTCTCCATTTTGGGTAATAAGAGACTATCCCCTACAAAAATAGGGCTTTGTTGATGAAATATTGATAAAAGATGACAAAATATTAGGAGGAACTGAAAATCTGTGTCCAGGAGGATTTGTTTTACAAGCAGGGACAGCTTAACAGGAGGCTGCACAGAAATCACAAGGGCTGGGGGTCAACCTCTTGCAGGGAATAAACTGCCCAAAATTAAATTTAATTTTAATTTAAATTTAAATTAAAAAAAAAAAATTACAGCAAGTCCTGCACCCCCTGTGAAGGAGTTCAGTGTGATGGGGCTTTACAAATGTGGTTACTTGGATGCAGAATGCTAAAATTGCATAACTTTGTACTTCCTTTAATGCTTTTAATTCTTCCCTCACAAAACCAAATTAAAGTTAAAAAGTGTAGCAGTTGAAGGGAAGTTAGCACTGAATAATGGTGGTTTTGATTCTGAAGGGGCTGAGTGAAATGACCTAAAATCCTCTTTGTTTCCATCCCCAGGATATCACAGAATGAACATTTTTGTTTGTGTTTCTGCAGGAGACCTTGCTCTCACCTGCACCTTCATGCCACAGACAAATCTTCCTGCTCACAGAATGGGGATAATTAGAATGTAAGAAATTTTTATGACTTTAGAGGAATTGGATCAATCAGTTTTGACTTGGAGACTTTCACTGCAGTTTATTTGATAGTTGGAAGCATCAGCATCTCAGAAGTTAATTATCTGCCTGAAATAATGGGGATTTTAGAAGATGGAATGTTACTAAATTAATAAATATAATAAATATTAACTATTTCACTGCAAGTACATGGTCTCTGAAATTAAAGCTGAGAATAATGCTGGATTTTCAGTTCAGAAGTAATGGTTTCATATATTACTCAGACATTTTTTATTGATGATGTTGATATTCAGAACAGAGCTGTGTATTATATTCATAATGCCCATCTGGGCTCTGCTTTCATTTTAATTAAAAGACTATTCCTCTGAATGTGGAGATGCTCTCTGTCTTCAGGTCTGGGTTCATTCAGCAAGTTTAGGACAGTCTGATAAGTGTGGGGGAAATATTTCAATATTTGCTCCTTATGTTTATGGAGAACCAGTCAAAGTTTAGCACTCCCCAGGCAATTATCTTCCAATACAGAAAATATTTTGGGATGATATAGAATCTACTGAGCAAAATGGAAAGTGTGATGAGAGATGAAATGAATTATAGACAGGTGAAGGAAATGGGGAAAGTTTTAAGAGAAATTGTTTTATAGAGAATAGTTATTATAACACTTAGTCATTAAAACAGCAGTAATAAAATTATATTTATAGCTGAATAAGGAGTCTCAGTGTGATTAAGATATGGAAGTAGCTAATTGGACTGCTGAAATATTAGGATATTGAAGTGATGAAAAGTATACAAATGAAAATAAAAGTGCATAAAAATTAATGAGGAGACTGAAATAGGAAATGGAATAAAGGAAAATAACAAACGAAGCATTGTAGAATGAATAAACATACAGCTGCCAGGCAAGGAGATGTTGAGGACACTGCAGAAGGGAGTGAGGTTCATTGCCTCAGAGCTGCTACTTCTGCAGAACCTTTGCTCAGGGGCAGTGTTTGGGGTTTGTGTGTGTGCCCAAGATGGGTTCTGTAATCCAGGACTTCTCCCTGGGCAGGGTGTGCTGGCTCAAAGGATGGATTCTGTAATCCAGGATTTCTCCCTGGGCAGGCTGTGCTGTTCCTCCCCTGCTGAGGAGCCAGGCTGGGCTCACCTGAACCAGTCTTGGCTTTCCTGGGACAGGAGGGAAGGCCAGGGCTGGGTTTGGTGGGGACCTTTGATCTGGATTTGCTCCCTGGTGCAGCTGTTGGGAGCAGGAGGGGAATGTCCCAAAAATTCCTGTGCTGGCAGAAGGGAGGTGGCAGTGCCAGGCTGGAACAGGCAGGGGCTCTGGGGGAAGGTGGGACTGGAGCTGGCCCAAATGTCCTTTTCAATTCCCTTATATCTCTTGTGCCTCATCAGTTCTCAGTGCCTCCATCCATCCAGCCTGGAGCTCTGACACATCCCAGCTCCTCAGTGCTTCCCACAACCTCCACAGCCAAGATTTTCTCCCCGAATCTTGCCTATCCCTGCCCCTTTCCAGTGTGAAGCCATTCCCTGCGTCCTGTCACCCCCTGCCCTGTCTCCAGTCCCTCCCCAGCTCTCCTGGAGCTTCTTTGGGCACTTCAAGGGGCTCTGAGCAGTCCTGGGGTTCTCTCTTCCCCAGGGTGAACAACCTCCCCTCTCAGGCTGCCACCAGCCCTCTGAGCATCTGTTTTCTCTCTGTAGCAAGGTAAGAAAATAAGAAAACCTGTTATTAGAATATACTATATTTAAAGGTTTATTAATCAGATTATTCTAAATTCTTTGACTTGTATTTCAATCCTTTCAAGATTCTTATAATAATTTTTCAAAATGTATTTTCCAAGCTTGGAAAGTTTGGGAAAAATGCTAACAATTTGGAAAACATATAAAACATTTATTATGAAAATGATGAGATTTGCTGCACACTTCTATCTGTAGCTTTGCAGTGATAAATTCAATAGAATTGTTACTGCAATTATATATCAGGACACACAAAGTTTATGCTTGCACATAAATATGAGATGAACTCTCCTGCCAAGCACTTTAAGTAGCAGCTGATGTTTCATTATATCCCTGATTTATACCAACAAGGGAAGAAATTTACAGTTAACTAACTCTGTAAATAATTTTGGCCTCTGAGATACCTCAATGTGAAATATGGCCAGGAATGAACAGCAAAACAAGGTGTTTGGATTAAACACATTCTTTTATTATGAGCTAACAACTTTACCTGTATTTATCCATTTCAAGGGAATTCTGTTTCATGCAGAATTATCTGATTCTCTTCACTATATGTAGCTGGAAAGGCTGAACCCCAGAGCTACATTCTCACTGCATATTGTGTTAAACAGACATACTTTCGGCAATTTCCATTCCTTGCAGGAAAATGTGCAATTTTGGTTTAGATCTTTAGTTTTGATTTAGGTCTTTAGTTTTAGATAATTTTTCCCTGTGAGAACTGTGGATTTTATCATGACGAGTGTGATGCTGTCCAGAAAGAAAAGGTTTCCTGCCTGTAGAAAGCCAGATTGCTGCTCTCCAACTTGAATTTGGAATTTAGAGGAGGGATTGCAGGGTCTGGGAATTGCCAGGAGCAGGAGCAGCCTGGCTGGTTTTGTGTTAAATCAGAGGCAGCAGCTCCAGAGCTGTGCAAAGCCCAGGGTGAGCTCTGGGCACCCTCACTCTGTGCTCGTGTGCTTCAGGTCCTTCCTCCTGAAATAAACTGGGTCAGAAGAGTAGTTCCTTTGTAAGGCCTTTTTTAGAAAATCAGCTTGGGTGGGGAGCCCGAGGGGTTGCGCATGCCACCGCTGTTCCCGATGGACAATCCAGAGGAGGAGCAGCTCAGCTTTGTCTTCTCAGGCAGAGATGGAGCTTCTGTTCTCACAACAATCCCAAGGAAGGTGATTTTGGCTCTCAGTCCACAGGTGTTATGTTGGTAGGGTGCTGTTGAGGTCATGGCGACAGCATCAAAGCAGCTCAAGATGATAAATTTGTGTTTTGCACTGTTTTCCCAATCAGGGGACACTATTCTCAGTTCCAGATGTCATTTGGGCTTGTCTTAAGGGGTTTTTAACTCCGAATGGTGTCCCAGTGTCCTTTGCACCCCTTCATTTGCATATAGCTCAATGACGTCACCCTCCTCCCAGGCGCCATTTCANGGAGCAGCGGAGGCATTACCCGATGGAAGGGAAAGGGCACAGAGGTGAGAACTGGGGACTGAAACAGAACGAGGCCAATAATTTAACATTAACAATTAACATTAATTAGGAATCAGAACAGGGTGGAGCTTGGAATTTAACATTAACAATTAACCTGGAAACTGAACAAACTTAGGAACTTGTTCCTAACACTCCAACTGCTGGGGGTGTGTGAGCACCTCTGAAAGTCGAGTATTCATTCACTGGTGACTTAAATAAAGCCAGAGCTGGGCAGGACTCTGGGAGGGAGTGAAAAGAACCTTAGCACCAGATGTGCATTGAGTGCCTGTGGTGTGACGGTGCTGCACAGGAGGGACAGCAGTGCTCATTCAGGGCAGCTCTCCTTGCAAAAACAAGCTGACAGATCCTCGTCCTTGCTGAAACAAGCTGAACAGATCCTCATCCTTTCAGAAACAAGCTGAACAGATCCTCCATTCAGAAACAAGCTGAGCAGATCCTCGTCCTTTCAGAAGGCTTCTCTGCACTTTGCTACCAGAGGAGCTAGCAGAGCAGGCCTCAGGATTAGCCTTGCTATTAGGATGATGTTTTTTCCTCTAATATCCAGTTTTGAGCTTCCTTGTGCCATTTAAACATATTGCTTATTCACTGTGGCCATGAGGAACGGATAATTCTATTCCTCTTTTCAACAGCCTTTTATTTTCCTGATGACTGCTATAATGTTGTCTCATTTTTCTGTCTTTAGGCAAACTACTGCAATTCAATTATTCTTTTGGCACAGGTGGTATTGATTATTCCTAAGTATTCTCGTCCCTAGCACTTTTGCCATTTAAACTATTCTCTGTTTTAAGAGCTAATCTCTACCTCAATAAATCTGTCATGTGGAAGCTTAAGAAAATACAAGTTTGTTTTTTGTTTTTTTTTCATACAGCATGTAAATAAATGATGGAAGACTTTACACTGGGCATTGCAGGAGCCAAATTATAAATGGATCCAAAAAAGGATTCTACACAGCTCTTATGGAGGAATGGTCCAGAGGGAGCAGCTGAAAATAATTTCCTAAATGCAACCTCTAGCATAGGAGTTCTGAAATTATGGGCTGTACCTGGGAGGGGTGAACAAGGAGAGGGTTGTTCTTTACACTCCCTGTTTCTCACATCCTTTCTCTGAGCATCTGTTACAGGATGTTTCAGTTATGACCTTCTTTTGTGGGATTGCTTCATCCTTAATAAGCTTAGGATACACTGGTTTGCATATGCATTCTGTAAATTTGTTGGCTTATTATTTCTGATAAAACTCATAAAAGGATTATGGGCCTCTTATCTCCCACCAGATTAATTGTGAGCTAAAACAGCAAAGGTTAAGAGGCTTGCCATTTCCTTTTTTCTCCTCTTGCAGATGGCTGCCTGAGTCTCTCTAAAACCATTTATCCTTCATCTCGTTCATTAGTTGTGACCTATACCTTGTAATACAATCCTCACTCCTTTTTACGATAAAGGAAAAATATTATGTAATTATGGAGATTGTCTCATTCTTTGAAATGTCTAATTATTTTTTTGAACTGTCCTTATTTCTTGGTTTAACTTAAGACAGGGAATTCCAGTTCTGAATTATTAAAAAACCTCCAAAACATACTGCTTGTTTTTAAGTAGCATTGTTTTGGTTTTACTTACTTCCCTGTTCTCCTTCCCTTATTCTTAATAATAAGAAATTTTTGTTGAGATTGGTCTTTGGAGGAGAGTAAATTGATTCTGTACAACCTGGATATTATTAGTGGCTGGGGGAAGAACCAATTAATTTAATGCCAGGGCTAGTGTCTATCCCTTTTCCAGCTTCTATTTTCTGACTCATTTTGTAATTTCTTAGAAATTCTTATCTGCACTTGGCTTTCAATGCTGTGACATGACCACAGAATATTATTTTTCTTTCATCTGTTCTGGCAAAAGATTGTGTATTTTGATCTCTAATCTTGTCCTTCCCAGGGTGGGTTGTGCTGCAGTCCCTTTCCTCGTGGGCTGCAGGCTGAAACAAATGAAAAACTTTCGGCATTTGAGAGTTGCTGCAATGTTTGTTTCCTTATCGAAAACTTCTCTGAAGACCTGGTTTGAAAAGAAATGGATTTGGGGTGTAGCTGGTGGGTGTTAATGCCAGCCTGTGCCAGCTTCAATTTGTAATTATGTGTTAGATTAACGAGCGAGTTGCTCCAGTTGGCATTGCTTGTTGGTGCTGGTGGCTTGGCAGCAGTCCTGGCGAGGGGCAGCGTGGGCAGCTGGGGCTGAAAATGTTGGATAATTTTCCATTAATCTGCTTACGAGTGTGAGTTCACTTCCTCAATCACAGGCATTTCAGATTTTTCACTTTGACTTTGCTTTATGTGCCTCACCTGCTGTGATTTCAGAAAGGGAATATAAATGTTACTGCTGCACTGAGGAGTGGTGAGATGGCTGCACAGTTTTACATGTTCATAAAAGCTGAAAATCTTCTATGCAAGTTCACAGGAGTGACTGAAGAGCATGTTGCTAAAATCCTGCAATTTATAATTATTCTGTTTGCACACAAGATTTTATCTGCTTGCAGGAGCCTCAAGCTTCACTGAGGTTTGATCCAGTCAGTAATGACCATGTCAAACATGAGCTTGTAACAAGGATTTGACTTAATTTGTGTTATGAGGGGTATTGAAATTACGGACTTTTGAAAGCAAAACCCAAATTCCTGTGAATGAGGTCAAAATGGAGTAGAAAGATTCTTTGACTTTTAGACTTCTTTGAATAGATGTTGTCCTCCTTGATTTTTATTTTTAATTGATTGCTCTCATTTACCCTTGGAGCTGCAAGGGTGTGTTTTTTCCTTCGTAATGTCACATACATGTAGCAAAGCAAAATGATGATTGATGTGCATTATCTGATTCCTTGTGGAGAAATTCTGCACAGTAATGCACAAAAATAGCACAGCACTAATTGAGGGATGTACCTTAAATCAAATGAATTCTTTTCTTAATTCTTAACAATTAATAAGCATTTTTATGAACCAGATACCATTCCTTGCTTTCCACAGTAAGTTTTGTAATTAACAATGGAAATAAGTAGCTTCAGGCAAGATCTTTATGTGTTATGTGTGTGTATATATATATATATATATATATATATATATATATATGAGATAGTTTCTCACATTCCACAAAGAAATTTATCACAGCTGCATATTTTTGCTTTGGCAGGACCTTTATTGCCTTCTATAAAGTTTTTAATATTTTGAGCACAGCAGTAACTTTTTTTCAATTGTTTGTGAGCTCATCTCATTTACACTTTACTTGTTAACTGAAAGTAGCATTGCTGGAGAAAATAAAATGGACTTTTCAGAATGGGAATGCGTGTGATGCTGTATCATCTGGCTTTTTGAAGATAATAAAAATGAAAATAACTAAATGCAAAGGAACAAAATTAATGATAGCTGATCTTATGTAGTGGAGTGTTCCTCTCCTAAAAACTTTCAATGGAGACAACAGTTACAAATTGTTTTGGAAAGCAAAGTCAGACTTTAAAGTGTACAAGAGGCAGCTCCATGGTCATTATAGTCACTGAACAAGCATGCAGGCAAACATCACAAAATTCAACATTTCAAACCATTTCAAAAGATGCAAGAACGCATTTGAAAGGCACCCAGTTCTATCAGACAAATAGCTCTGGAGGAAGACTCCAGCTGAGAACAAATTAAGAAGGGCCTGGAATGTGGCTGGTGGTTTTGGTTTAATCTAGTACTGAGCGTTTCATATCAGTAGATTTGCTTCATCAAAAAAAGTCGGGTTGGGAAACTTCCTGTGGATTCCATCACAGAATAACCCTTGGGATGCTGTTACTGTGCAGTGTGTGATGGGAGAAAATGAAAATGCAGCAAATGCAAATGTGGCACATACTGACAAAGCCAAGAGGCTCTGGCACCAGGAGCAGAACTAATCTTCAACTGCAATTTATAGTAATTTTATCTTTTTTCCTTCTTTTTTTTTTTTTTTTTCTTTAATGTGTGGAGTTTTCAGAACTCTTCAGACTCAATCAAGATTAAAATGCAAAATAAGGCATGTTTCTCCATTATTTTTAAATTTTATTTATTTTTATTTTTATTTTTATTTTTATTTTTATTTTTATTTTTATTTTTATTATTTTTTACCAGTAGACTTCACTCAGCGAGCAGTTTTTTGCAGATATTCTGTAGATGAAGGTTCCTGTTAACAATCCTTGCACATGAAAATGCTCAAGCTGTTAGCTGCCAGTAAGAGAACACAGGGATAAATTTGGTAAATACTTGGTTTCTATCATTCTGAAGTGCAGAAATGTTTGTAAAGCAGGGGTATTCTGGGCTTCAGCAAGTCCTTCTTTCCACTATTTTTCCCCCCCAAAGTGCTGGTTTGGACCCTGGTGTGTAGCAGTTGCAATTTTGGGCTGCCCACCACCTTCAGGGTTGATATTTTGGTGTCAGGTTGATATTTTTTAAGCAGCTCCTTAATTTGGTTTTGCATCCAAATGAAAAGCTTCAGTCCCTTGATTCTGTAGTGCATGTAGTGCACTGCTGAAGGGACTGATACTGAAGATTTTATTTTTTATCCCCACTGCCATTTTATCAATGAAACCACTGTACAATGTGTTTGAGTAATGAATATGACACAATAAATGCTGCTACATTTTTTATTTTGTCGCCAGAAGATGCATCTCGTGGGAGAGGTTAAATCTAACAACATGATCACTTGGTGGCTTAAGCACTCCACTGAATCAAGGCCTTCTGTATTCTAATTAGAGCTTCAAAACAGTCCCTGCCTAAGGATGCAGGAGAAACCTGCAGGATTGCAAATGGGCAGCCAGCAGGAATTCCTGACGAGCTCTCAGAATGTCTCACGGCTACTTAAGGAGACAGGGGAATCTTTATGTTCAAGCCCAGAAAATTCCCTGAAATTTAGGTTGTATTTAAAATGAAATGCCCCTCAAAAAAACCCCAAACCTTTCATATCTTCTGTCTTTTTCATAACCAAAATACTGGTTTTGTTGTTTTTCTTATACTTTCCTAGATAAAAATCTGAGGTTTTTTTTTTTTTTTCCTTTGGAAAATATGCTTTTTAAATTGGCAAAATACCAAACATAGCTGATCATCAAAATTAACTTCATATCCTTTGATCTTCAAAAAAGACCTCTTCAAGATTGAAAGAAAGAACGTATTTGTTATTACTTAAGCCTAAAATATTTTTAAAAATACAATTGCACAAATGCTGAGCCCTGCATCATTAATGGATGTGCCTTTTATTTATTATTGTTTCCCTTTTATTTTAGGTGTTGTTAGTATATAGCTCTTGAAATCAGAACTGGTCCTCCACTGTTCCTATCCTTTCATCCTGCTGGCAGTGAGGATTTGTTCCGTGCTATTTTATTTCCTTTGTCCCATCAGTGTGTCCACGCAGCTGATCTGACCGTCCAGCTGTTTACAGGACACTTTTCCTCACTCCTACTTCTGTTGGTGAAATAAGGGATGAAAGACTTCTTTTAAAAGAAGTTCAGAACACTGAAAAATCAGTTATCACCTTACAGAGCCTTAGGGACACGCTTAGGGCAGATGGCAATTTGCCACCAAAGCACTCAAACTTTTTGAGTTACTTTACCACTGTTGAGCAAGTCACAGACAAAATTCTATTTGATTTCTGGTTATTCTTCTATTATATTAAATGGGACAAGCTTAAGTGAGGTTTACCCTGGAGAACAGTAGGAATAATGATGCCTTGCTGGAAATACTGAAATAAGGAATCTGTTGGCTTTTAGAACTTTTCAGTAAGAATCTCCTGGCACACGATACTCATTTAGAGAAAAGAGCTATATCCCATTTTCTGGGTGTAAAATCTGTAATCGTTTTTTTCCTCTTGAGGAAAAACATTCATTAAATTGTTGAGGACGCTGAAACTTCCTCATGTCCATTACAGAGGGAGTCGTTAGGTGCTAATTGAGGATACCCACCTTGGTTCTAGGTACTCCAATTCCTGCCTCAGCCCAGCCTGGCCCCAGAGCTGGATTTTGCTGTTCCATTCAGAGTGATGCACCTGCTTTGGGAAGGGATCTGTGAAATGTAACAGTGTGGACACACAGTCACTCACAGTTTGTAGTGGGATATTTGGATCCCAGAATGAAGCAGATGCAAATGGAGTTTATAATAACTTTATTCATGCCTATTTTTTGATGATGGGTCCTGAACAATGTCGAACAGTAGGAGATTATCCTGAACAGACTTTCTATTCCCACCAGTACTCTCTCTCCCCTAAGTTCTAGTGAGCATATGTGTTAAGTATTTTTAAGTTTTGAGCAGTAATATGGGAAAGAATAATCTTACAGACTTTCTCACCACCATGCAAGAGAGTTTTGATCAATTCTAGCAGCACGAATTTCTTAGTGGCTTTAGTCTTTTTCTGTTTAAAAAAAGAAGACCCAAATAGCACAAAAAGGGCTCCTTAGTGTTCTGTTTAATTCCCTAATATCTAGTTCAGATTCCGTAACAAGGTTGAGTTTACTGGCTTTTAAATTCATTCTTAACATAAATGTCATGAGTATGTTTGTGCCCTGGATGGAGAACAGAGCATCCTCCCTGCAATTCAGCTGCACATTCCCCTTCAGATGGAAAAGGGGGGTTAAATTTTCTTTGTTTTCAGCAATGAATAACAAAACTGCCTGATCCCTCACTGGTGTGCCACTGGTTAATGCCAGAAGAATACCTAGTCTCAAGAAATAGTATTTCTATAAAATATCTAGTAAATGTTGAGCTCCACATGTGTAATATGCAAATATAATCTGAGGGGGAGCTACCTAAAGCAGAAGTGCCTGAAGTGCCAAGGAGAAGCTCAAGGGGTCAGCTGGGCCAACTCTTAGCTGATGACTATGAGTAATTATGCAGAATAAAACAGTTTGAACAAGTCTCTTCAGGAAAAACTTGAAAACCCAGTCAATTTATTCCTGGAGAATGACCTAAGTGTGAAAGAACCGAGTCAAAACACGTCCTTAAATGAGTCTGATAGAAGAAGTGAAAATAGATCCCCTCTTTGCTGAGTGTCTTCAAGGGGCTGTTGAACAGACACTGACACATGCTGGCCAAACAGCTCCCAAATGTTTCCTTCTTCTTGCACTGATTATCTATAGAAAACTCCATTTCTCCAGCCAAATTTTTATTTTCTGAGGATATTTGACAAAAGGGGCCTTGCAAGGGAGGAACCCGTGGTTTAAGAGTTTTCTTGTGCCTAGGAGAAGAGCTGGGTTTAGACCACATGAGGGATTGTGAGACCTCTCAAGTGACAAAGTTTCATGATTCCCTGACTCTGCTGACAGGAGGTTCCAGTGTCTGTAGGGGATCTGAGTTAAATTTCTGGGATTTGTGCAGGTGGTGCATTGGGAACGTGGTGAAATAGCAGAGGAGATCTGCAAGAGCTGCTTGGGCATCTTTGATGAGCTGGGGTCACTTCTGGGATGGAAGGGGATTGAAACGAAGGCTGCAGAGACTTCCTTTGGCATTTTGTTGAGGATTTGCACTTGGTCAGGTCCAACAGAATAGATGGACATGCTCAGCAGACCTCCTCCTTTTCTGGGGCAGGGGGACATTTGCTCTTTCCTGCTTTGGTTAATTTTTTTTTTTTTTTTTTTTTTTTTTTTTTTTGTGGCTGGCATTTGTTCCTGCCTTTGAAGCTGGATTAACTGGACATCTGGTGCTGGAGATTTTCTCCTCTTCATTAAAGAGACACGAGTTGCTTCCATGCCAGTCTTCTGATGTCTGTCCAGAAGTGTCTGCAGGCACTGAGACGTGCTGAGTTGTGAGTTTAATTATCCTGGCAGGTTGTTAGAGACAAAACAAAAGATGGGAATTGCCACTCTGATAACAGAAGCCTGTACAGAAAATTCCCGAAGGAGTGCATAAAAATGCAAACTGCTCAGTAATGTGGCACTTTTTCTGCTCAGGAGCTGCCTAAATGAGTTCTGCATGTTTCTGGAAATTCCAGAGTTGTGATTGTGTTTACTTTTAATGCTTAATAGACACATAAAATGACTGTTTATGGGGTGAAAATAAAATAAAGCATTTGCATTTGTTGATATTTTCTCTGTCTGAAAAGCAGGGGTTTGTTAACTGATGCCAATCAAATTTGGCACTGGATTCTATTGAGTTTGATACAGCTATTGGCCAAAATATGTTTCAACATCTTATTTTATATGTTAAATATTAGTGTACATTTAAATAACCCAGTATATAAAATATAGTTCATGTTATTACCTATCATTAACCCTGCACAGCTACCCTGCCAAGGTTACAGCAAGTTTTGGAGGACTTCAAGACTGTCCAAAACTGCCAATAATTGAATTTAGAAGACTTAGATATTATTTTATTAATTTTGTTTTCAGGATTAAGTAACTTGCCATGCATCCAAAATGTCCATGTCTTTTATGGGATTGGGCTGTCCTTTAGAGGGACCTGTCTGGTGTCCCAGAGCAGATGCTGCAGCACAGCCCCTGGTAGCAGCACACTCTGATTTCAGCTTTGCTCTCACATCTTGGGCAGTTCAGCACTGGCTGGACTGGCTGGGGAACCATTCTCAGCCAGATGTAAAACAAGTAAAGAAAATCTGCTTTTGTTAGTCCTGTATTCCATTCAGAGCAGAATTGCTCTTCCAGGAAGACAAATTATGATGAATGTACTTACTGTGAAACGCTGGCAAACGCACCAGCAAAGCACTTGTGAAGTCTGATAGATAAGGATGTAAAAAGTGTGCGGCTGAGGGAAATGTCCTGGTTCCCCCCACACTCATTCCAGGTATCCTGGACAGATCCAAATTTATAAATAAATTTACAGATTCTGAAACAGGGTCTTGATATTTCCCATGGCTTCTGGAAATATTGGATGGCAGTGGATAAAATCCAGACAGAATGTTAGGAAATTGATAGAGAGCGGAAAATAAAGAACGTGGTTATGTCCTTCACGGACATCTCATACTGTTTGTCCATTTGATCTTTGTCTCAGGGTGAAGCTGAACCACAGAAGGTCTGAAGAGAATGCTGCATGATAATCAGCAGAATGGAACTGTTGTTTTTAAGTAACTCATGCTAGGAGCTTTTAGGCTGAGAAAAAGAAAAGAGAGAGGAAGTGTGAATTAGTTGGAGAAAGAGAACAGGAGGGAGTTGTCTCTTCCATATGAGAATTAAGAGCTATCAAACTCAGCAAGTGGTTGGCTCAGTATGATTAAAGCAAACAGTTCCTCACACAGCATGAAGTTAAGCTGTGGAAGTTGTTGATCCAATGCATTGTGTGTAGATAATAAAATCTGTGTGGGTTCAAAAGCAATTGGACAAGGAAGTAACAAATTGAAATTATTAAGGCTTACTGTATTTTAAAAAATTACTTCTCTTCAAGAAGTTCTTGACCCCTGAATCTTTGGCTTGTAAAACATTCCCAGAGAACACTGTGTTCACCCTGTCCCTGGATATTGTTGTGTTCTCACAAATTTCCTCAGTCTGTTGGCAGCTGGAGGATTGAACTGGAGGGGTCTTTGGTTTGACCTCGTATTTCTGTTCTAAGTTAAATTACTTATATGTATCTGATTTAAAAAAATAATAATAATAAACTTTAAAATGTGAAAGGGAAAAGGGCTTACATCTATTCCAAGTATAAATATAAATTAGTAACTGAAATCACAACACATCTTATGAGTCCTTGTCTCTGAACCTCGGACAAAATGAAAGCTGGGGTACCACATTAGATTAACTGGGAGCACTGACCTCACTTACAGCGTCTTGTTTTTTCTGACAGAACCTGAGAACTCTGTGATCATTTCTAATCTAGACAAACCAACAAAGCAGGGAATACAGATAATGTAACACGTTTAACACGTGCTTTATTTACACATATGGAATTGTGCTGTGTCACGGGCAAGTGGTGCCAAGGTCCCTGAACAGAAACGTGCTCTGTTTCACTCAGACTCATAAATATGTGTATCTACAAATCTGTCCTTTTGATTAACAAAGATGGTAAGCTCTTGTATAAAATGAGAGTTTACAGTTGTCAGACCTGTGAAAGAGAGGATTTTTCTCTACGGAACAGTTCTGAATATAACAATGTCTGTTTAGCATTTAATTGTACATTCAGCACTTTCTTGGGAAGAGAAAGATCTCTTGCTCTCTACAGAGATATTCAAAAGGCTTTCTTTCCCTATTCTTCTTTAGACTGTTATATTTGCCTTCTCTGCAGGAAGATCAAAACAATTTCTGGGAGCTGGTGAAGCAGAGCTTTGAAGAGATGGGAGAAGGGGGTGAAACTCTTTAAGGTGCATTTTGTTTATGTCCCCCCACAAATGGCATTTAAAGTTCAAGGTTTGGGACCCCAGGGATCAGCAGCAGCTCCTGTGATGCCTGGAGAGAACAGAGTTAAAGGAATAAAGCAAGGATTTATTAAAACCCTTCAAAGGATTCACCTTGGGCAGTGCAAGAGCCTGGCCAGGACTGCACCCAAGATGAGTCAGGAGTTTCACATTTTTATCAGTTTGGGTCCATTCCCACATTGGGGTTCAATTCCAGCTCCAGGCTCTGCAGTCCCACCCTCCCAGATTCTCTCCTCAATTCCCTGTTTGCACTTTTTGGGGCTGGAGCGAAGCGTGTCCTTGGTTCTGGGGCTGGAAAAGGATTTTGTGTGCCTGAGCTGGGAGGAGAACCTGGAACACTTTGTGTGGGGTTGAGAGTCACCAATACAGAACCTGAAACACTTTGTATGGGATTCAGAGTCACCAATACAGAACCTGGAACACTTTGTGTGGGGTTCAGAGTCACCAATGCAGAACCTGGAACACTTTGTATGGGGTTCAGAGTCACCAATACAGAACCTGGAACACTTTGTGTGGGGTTCAGAGTCACCAATGCAGAACCTGGAACACTTTGTGTGGGGTTCAGAG
>PYHW01009577.1:723434-735201 GCA_013186435.1 Turdus rufiventris | reverse complement strand
CTTTCCTTTCTGCTTCTTTCCTTTCTGCACCTTTCCTTTCTGCACCTTTCCTTTCTACACCTTTCCTTTCCTTCTCTTTCCTTTCTGCTTCTTTCCTTTCTGCTTCTTTGCTTTCTGGTTCTTTCCTTTCTGCATCATTCCTTTCTACACCTTTCCTTTCTGCATCATTCCTTTCTACACTTTTTCTTTCTGCATCTTTCCTTTCTGCATCATTCCTTTCTGGTTCTTTCCTTTCTTCACCTTTCCTTTCTTCACCTTTCATTTCTGCATCTTTCCTTTCTGCACCTTTCCTTTCTGCACCTTTCTTGTCTGAGCAGTTGTGTGCTGTGCAAGCAAACAGCACCCTGCTCTGGCTGTGCCATGGCTGAGTGGAGTCCCCTCTGTCACTGAGAGCAGCTCTCTGCAGAACTTGCCCATTGTGTCATTGTGGATGTCAGCACAGAAACCGTTCTGTGTTTCACAAACTGCTGACCTCAGACCTGACTTTCAAATTAATGCTGCACAGTGGAAGGGGATTTAGCATCCCAAAAATGCTGGTGCTCAATGTGATACCCGCTGTCTGCACACTTCACAGGTTTCCACTTGTGGGTTCAGTGTCCATTAGTCATTTGATAGCACTGAGTATGATCTTGGAGTTTATCTTTGGATTAGGTATGGCTGAGAGGAGCTCAGCTTGGACACTCTTAGATCACTCTTCAGTGCCGGCCAGCATAGAAAAGAAGGCTACAAATGTGAGATTTTCCCCCTAAAGTCCTAGAGTGCTGAAACAATTACATTTTTTTAATCCATGTGTCAGACCCAGTACAATAATGAAGGTAATGCTGAGCTGGGAATTGACTTTGTGGGCCCTGATATCTTCTACTCAGGGTTCTGCAGAACTTTGTTCAAGAGGAATATCTGGAACACATTAGAGACAGGAGAAAATTTCCATTAATTCTGTGGTTACCTCTACATGGTGCATGATTATTTTGTGTTCAGTTATTCCTTTTGACTTGGAGACTGTTCATAGGAAACTTGGTGCTTGAGACATTAAGGCAAAGAGAAGACTTCTGAATAAATGTTCAGACAGAACACTAAACCGACAGACATCTCCAGGGTGAATGTTTTCAGGCAGTCAAGTATCACAAGCAGGTAACACACAGCCTGGAAATTGCACTTATTAGCAAATACTTGGCTAAAAGTTCCTGTAGTATTATCAGCTTTGAAATCTGTCTCTTAATGGTTGCAAGAAGCACATTTGGAGGGTTCAGCAGCCTCTGAGGTGCTGCTTTAGTCTGTGCAAGTGTAAATAAATTGAAGAGTGAGTGTTGTCTGGGTAGGGAGATGTGTGAAGCCTTCGTTGGATCTGATCAGTGATCTTCATGCTAATGATTTTTAGGTATTCTGCTACAAGTGGCTTTCATCTCAAGAATCCTTGCATGTTGGATTTAGATGCTGGAAGAACCCAGAAGTTTCTAAAAGCAAAGATCTTGCTCCCTGTCCAGAACAAACTGCAAATACATAACACTCTTAACTCAGTAGCCACACATGCACTGCAGACTTGGAGTTAATATTTGTAGTGATTGTCATATAAAAAGGTTTATTTGGGCATGGGAGTAATTACTAATGATGGATGCCAATGGGTTTAGGTTTCTGTGCATGGAACTTAGCTCTGCTTATAGGATTTTGTTAACACCTCTCACTGGAGATTAACCTGATCTCCCTAGCACAGGAAATTAAAAATCCTTTGACAGTCATCTTCAGATTATGAGTAGGAAGGCAAGATGAAGTGTCTCTTAGCCCCTTAGTATGCACCTTTCTCTTCTGTTTCCTAGAGAGAGGTAGGAAAAGTTGTAAGGATTAAAAAAAAAATAAAATCCAGTGGTACTGACAAGCAACACATCTTTCATCTAGGTTATGATGCTTTTCACTTCTCTGGATGATATTCAAGTAGCTGAAAGTGCTTTTATGTTTAAAATTCAGCTTTCAAAGCTTGTACCTGAGAAAGGGGTAAGTTATTGTAATTTTTCAAGTGTTTTAATCCTTGGGTAGTGCCCATAAATATTTAACAGTGGCTACCACACCATGGTTTTAGTCTGACTGATAGACATGGGCATTACTGCAGTGCAGGTGATAAATGTGAAACTGGGGGGAGAAAAAGATGATAACTTAATAACTTCCTTCCTAATTTGCTCTCTTGCAAAACTTGTGGGTTTGTGGTGCCGAGTCCCATCCCAAAAAAACTACTGAGGTGATTTATGTCTGTCCTGCTCCTCTGCCTGATCCAGCCCTTACAGAATGGGGTGGCCAGAGGAGCTTTGGGATGGAGTGGGCAGGACAGGGTGGGTCAGGGGTCACTGAAATGCTCCTGCAGTTGTATGTGTGTGATTAAACCTCCTGCTGGTGTCATCAAGAGCCAGTTTCCCTCTGTAACTTTCAAGAATTAAAATGAAGTTTTTGGGGGTTTTTTTAATATAATTGCATGGAAAGGCTCTTGCTTCCGTTTTGTTTGTAATTCCTTGGAAATAACTTTGCCAAGAGCTGGCTTTGTTGTCCTGGTGGCACTGGATGGAGGCAGGTTTTTAGGTATAGGTGAGGAAACCAGATAAACCCCTGAGGGTCAAGTTCTCTGAGTGTTTTGCACCCCTCCTGAACATTCTCATTTTGTGGCTGCATCAGCTTTTCATGAGTGGAATGTTAAGCTTAGAATTTGACTTGCTGCATCTTAGCTTTTCCAAAAGACCAAGAATCCCAGGAAAAGGCGCCCCTCACCAAACCCCAGAATGGTTCAGGGTGAAGGGACCCTGGAGGTGCCCTGGACCAACTCCCTGCCCCAGCTGGGGAGAGAAAGGAGTCCTGGAGCTCTGCTTTCAATTGCTGAGCTTTGCCAGAGTGCTGAAAGCCCTCGAGGTAAAGGTGAAGCATTAAAAGAGGGAAAGAAGACAGGAGTGGGTTAGGACTCAGTGCCTTCTGCCACCTCTCTCAAGGCTAAGTGGTGCATGTTAATGCTGCTAACTTTGGGCTTTAATTCACCTCTCCTTCCTTTGTGCTTCACTTTTATCCACCTCATCAAAATCAAGCAGTTCTGTGGTGGATTTACTGTACCTGGAAAGAAGCTAAGGTGGTGGGGTGTGCTGTAAATCTCCAATGGAAGATACTCAGGGTTTGAAGTGTGAGGATTAAGAGGGTTGTTGTCATTAGTCCTTTTGGGTACAAATAAAAACCTCCTACTCCTGCATCCCTGTGAGCAAAGCCTGGGAAAAATGACATGGGATACCTGGGTGGGTGAATTCAGGAAAGAAGTGAGCATCTCCTGAGCTGGGCAGTGGCAGAGCATGTGCTCAGAGTCCTGTACCTGCTTCTTTCATCCAGCTTAGAGGCAAATCATTTCCTTGGTAGGAAAATCAAAAGCCTAAAGGCAAACTGCCCCCCCAAACTGCACTTAGAGCTAAACTCCCTTTGATATCCTAATTTTTAAAGCTACTTGGTACTAGGCTGATTCATTTTCATAATCCTATGACCGCTGTATGTGTATTTTAGTCATAGCCTGTGTCACTAAATCATGAGTTCGGATCTGAATTCTCAGTAATTTAGGAAACTCAAGAGGTGGTTTGGGCTGGTACATTTTCATCCCTCTTTTTTGCCTCTAGTTTTGCTATTGGAATTTTATTCCAGATGGGAACTGGAAGTGCTTAAATCCTGCCAAGAAGTGATGGAAGTGGGTGGTTACAGGCACTTACCTGAAGTGTTCTGTGCTTCTGCTTCAGCTGTGCAGGTAGAGAACCAGTGATTATTTTATCACTTTTTCAGTGATTATTTGTCCAGTTTCGTGATGGGAAGCTGCTGTAGTTCATCACAGCCTGGTTTATGTCGTCTAAATTCAGCGTGTCAAACAAACAAACAAACAAACCCAAGCCACAACAGAAAGATGCCTGAAATCAGCAGCATCACAAAAATGCCATTCCCTCCTTCCTGAATTCTCCAACTCCTTCCCTTGCTCAGGAGGGGCAATTAAATGGAACAAAGGCAGGATGAGTGTTGCTTCAGAAGCTTAGGAATGCCAAATTCGACTCCAGTCAGCTGCTGGGAAATCACAGAAGGCACAGCAGAGAGATAGCAGGTGCTGGTTTAAAATAAATACAGAAAAAAATTTATTAACTTGAAAGAATTTTGTTTAAGCATCACCTGGCAGCCTATGCATCAGATGAGATGAAAATACAGAGTAGAACAAATGGAGAAAAATAAAGGTCTGTGTTCTGGTATTCCACTTTGATGTGCAGTGTGTGCTTATGAGATAGTTAATAACTGTTCAACAAGAAGGAACAGAAAAAAATCGGGCTCAAAAGGAAATTAATTTTGAAGGCCACATTCTTGAATGTCAGAAATCAGATAGATAAGGAGAAAATTCTAGTGTCAACTGTTAGGGGTTTTGTACATGATCCAACTTCAGATTTCCCAGAGTTAATATAATACTCCTTTATTTGTCATCCAGTACTATTTCAAACGATCTGCTTCTTTATTTCCTACCACAGAAGAAGTATGAAAGGAGGAAAAAATAATTCTGATGAAGGAGACAGGAACAGTTTAACCTTTCCTTTGACATTTCTATAAGAAATCCACTAAAGTTTATTTCATCCAAAAAGTTGAAGAGGAGGAAATTGAAGCTTCAGGGGAGAATGAAAGGAGGGGAGCAGTTTTCAAGCTCGAAAATTCGCCCAAATCTTCTCTTGAGCGAGCATTGTTGTCTTTAATTGTTCAAGTTAGGATCAGGCCAGGACAAGTGGGTGTGAAGAGCCCAGAAAGCTCTGGAAAAGAAAATCAGAAGAGTTTGCCAGGCCAAGCCTGACACTGTGTGGACTGGAATCTTCTGCACCAGGGCTGGGAATTTTATCTCTGTCCTTTGGGGGCTCTGTACAATTTAATTATTTTTTTTCCTAAGGAGAAGTGAACTTAGGCAAACCCCCCCTTTCTGAAGAACTTACATCAAATATTTGAAACCTGGCTCGTGGTTCATCATGCAGGCAACGAGCCTGACAATTAGAGAATGCAGCATTTATAGCTGACCCAAAGCTTTATGAAATTAGAAATCTGGGCAACTGCTGCCAAGGTGTTTGAAAATCAGATTGAGACACTTCCACTCGGGCCTGACTTTCTGCTTTTGAACAGATTGGAGCTGTAATGACATCACAGATGGAAGCTGAAAATATATTCATTCTCATGAGATATTCTTATCTAGAATGCTGAGAGGCCTGCTTTCTACCCAAAGTGTCATATAAATATATGACTAAGTGGAAAAATGCTTTTAACTACTGAATGTGATCTTCCTTGCTTGACTCTCACAATTTAAAGAGAAGTTGGCTGTGCTGTCAGTCTCTCTGGTGCTCTGGGAGTGTTCTTCAGTCAGAGAAGTCAGATCTGTTTTGCATTGTCTTTGTGAGTTTAAAGCAAAGGTAGATTTTAGTTTGGCCAGGCTTGTTTAGGGATTTTTTTCATTAATTACAGATTTTCTTGGGCAGCTGGATGTTTTTTGAATGAACTTTGTGCAGGAAGGACAAATCACCTTTGTGCAGGTGACACCAGAAGAAATGAGCTTCAGAAGAAGCTTTTTCTCCAGTCTAAGATGATTCATGTGCAAGGCAGTCAGGAATCCATAAACTCAATTTTGTGATTTTGCAAACACAAACACATCTGAGTGTCAAAACCATGGAAAATTGTATCCTAACCCAAAAAGTGAGATGAGGGTGAGATTGAGCAGCTGAAGCAATGTCACAGCCTCAGTTCTGAGCCAGGCTGGAAATCTCTGCTCTTCATGCTGAGGAAGGCAATCTTTGCTCATCCCTGTCCTGGCAGGACCTTTCTGCTAAGGAACATTGAGAAGTTATTCCCCTTTTTTTTGCTCTTTGACTTTCATCTAAGAGAGAAGAGTTGATATAATGCAAAATCCAAGTTAGAAGGTGAAGCAACCATTTCCATGGAAAATTAGGTTACCAAAAAAAACCAGATACTATAAACAAACTTGTCCAGTTTTATTCAGGGGTTCTACAAGAGAATAATGTGGGAAACTTAAGGAAAAAAAAAAGTATCGGTCTTAGCATGATTCTAGCATTTCTGAGAATTCAACAGAGTAATGATTTCAGTGGGGTTCAAATTGCACTGCATTAACACAATTTCAGTTCTAGATTAGCTGAAATGTGTCTGTGAAGCTGCTGTCAGACCATGCAACACTCCAGGCAAATGTCTTCATTTCCTTTATCAAAATCAAAGAGTCACATTTTTTTCAGCTGCTGTTTTATGTCCTTTATAGTTGTCTCAAAGCAAATGATACAGGTTGAATTTTTCTACTGTATCTACAAAAGATGAGGTTTTGGGGCACCTATTAACTCCTATAAATAGGGCAGATTTGGTCAGGGGAAGACTTTGTTTCTATTGCCTCTACTCTGCCTGCTCATTAGCTGCTTAATAGGAGTTTATTTGTGGTTAAATCAATACTGTTAATGAGTATAAGTGGTGATTATTAAAAAAAAATCAAACAAACAACCAAAAAAAATACTCAAAGAATTATTTAGGAAAAAAAAAATTAGAAAAAAAACCTGCACGGCCAAATGAAGACAATTTCACTCATGTCCAAGACAGCCTTATTTCATGCATGCTTCAAGGCTCCAGAGAATCTTACAACTCTTTTATTAAGTAAAAAGAAAAAAGGTAAAAGGGAGCTCATTTGGTACATGCAGAGTGTTGGCACCTCTGCTAATTGAAAGAGAAGATAAAATAAATGTGTGAAGAAATTATTTCCAGTGGTTTTCATCAGTGAGATGGGTGAAAGCAGGTTATAGATGCCCTGTCTAGAGTTCAGCAGTAGTTCACCTTTGAGAACTTGTCTGGACCTCAGGCAGCCACCACTTTATGGAGAAAGGGGGAAAAAATCATACACAAAAGTGAGTGACCCAAGGAAATCGGTAAATATAAATTATAGTATAAATTCCCCAGGTGATTTTTTTCATAGGGAACTGAATTTCCATCTCTTGTCATCCTGTGGCAGCAAAATGAGCAGGACAGGCTCAGTGCTCGTGTTTCCTGCTTAGTCCACATTTCCCATCCCAGCTCCTCCTGGGCTCTTGCAGTCCAGGTTCGTGTTTGCTGTCATTAATTTCAGTTTGGCAGTGTTGATTTACAGTGCCAGAGAGTTTGGCCTGGATTTTTAGGAGGCTGGCTAACTGGAAGGAAATATCAGTACATATTCAAAGGCTCTTTTATAACCACCATGGAGTAATTGTGAGTATTTTGGTAGTTTCAAAAGAAGAGCAACTCACTGAGGGAATTAAATTAAGCTAATGAAAGAAAGCCTTTTACTTAGAACCAATAAAACGTATTAGACTTTGCAATAATCTGTCTGAAGTGGTTTTGAAGCCCTTTGCCTTGATTTTATTTGAAGCTGAATTGGACAGTAGGTTTAAGATACTGTGGGAAACGATCTTGAGCTGCTAAATTGGAGCTCAGATCTCTCACTGCACCCCCAGAGAATTGCTGAGGCTGAAGGAAAGATCTCCCTGAATGATCAGTCTTTGCCTGCTGAGATACATTGACTTCTGCGGAGGAGGGCTGGGGGAAACTGAACCCAAACAGCTCTGGGGTGATTTCCCAGGTTGAGATGTGGGAGTGGTTCTGGTGGGGAGAGACCCTTGGCTGTTCTCTTCTCTGTCCTGGCATTGTTGGTGAGATCTGGTTCTGTACAGGACATTGATCTCACTTTTTGCTTGGTATTTCCCATGGCCTGTGGGTTTTCCTTTCCCTTTTTCTTCCCTTTACAAGAATTTAATGCAAAACAACATTGGAATTGTCCTGTTCCAGCACCAATGAATATTTTGCAGACTTGACTTCAGATTTCCTTTCTCATTCCCCTGCATCTTTTTCTCTGCCTACAAATAACCTGGCAATCAAAATAAGAAACAAATAATAGAAAAAGAAGGTTCATTAGAATATCACATTTTAATGCCTTTCTCTTGTTAAGATCACCACTCATTTCAGAAATGAATGCAAATGTTTTTACAGTTTTATGGGTGCTTTTTAAAAGTATTTAGTTACTTCTTGGATCTGAGCTACCATTTTGTGCCATCATAACATACTGACTAAAACTCCTGTAGGAAAATGACATCCATTATTAAAAATTTCCCCGGGAAACTTCCAGCAGACAAAAAAATTTGCTAGCTATAGCTGTTCCTCCTTTGTTCTTTTTAGCTGTGCTTATCACAATACCAAAATTTCATTCTCTGTAATTGGAATAACCATAACTTACATCCAGTGGTTTCATGTAAAATACTGTCTCAGTGCTTTTATTTCATAACCTGTTAAGGTGTTCTGCCTGCCTGAAGACTTTTCCTGTCATGTCTTTTCTATAAGTGGAAGGCAGAAGTTTGGGTTTTGCATTGTCAGAATGTTTATTCCTCATTTAATGTGTCACACAGCTTTTTCTCGTGGTCACAACAGGCTCCAAAGACAGTTTGCCTCTGAATTCTGGGTTTTTTTCACTGTTTTACAGAGGCTGTCACCAAACCCAGGGAGGTTCATAACCTCCCTGCCTTCTTCAGGGAAAATGCTAATCCACCCAATTTTCCTTGGCAATGTTTGATGCTTAAACTTGTATGTGCAGATTTCTGTTGAAACAAATTAGGAACAGAAATTTTCCTAGTAACCACCAGCCCCTTCAAGTTTTATCTAGCAGATAAAGTAAGAGATGTTTGTTCTAGTGTGCCTGTGGCTTATCAATGCTGTTGTCAGAAAGCAGGCACATTATCAAGCAGACTACAGGTGGTGGTGACATTTATGGATCCCATTTTCTCTAAATAGGCTGCTTTAGAATCAAAATCGTATTCAAAAGCTGCCTTTCAAAACAGTGTAATTTCTCTTTGAAGAGGGAATTTTGTGAATTCAGACAATTAGCATTTTTAACAGCTTGCACTTTAGAAAGCAGGTAAGAAAGTCAGCACCCACAGCTCCTCCATGAGGGATTAAGTCACTTTTGAACTGGAGGCATTCTCAGCTCTCTGTAATTAGCTCTCCAATGAAACTTTGCCCTAAAACCGCTTTAAAATGGTATTAACTTCTGGTTCTTGTGCAAAACCCAACCCTCTCTGCAGTTTGGAGGAGCATCATTAAATATGAAAGATGACATTGCCTTTGAAAAATATTTTTAGTGAAAATGATCACATGCCAAAAGAGACAAAACTTTTCTCCCCGGTCCTGAAGGGCTCCTTTTCCTGTCAGTCATCCCTGTGGAGCTGAGCCATCTCTCACACACGGCTTGCAGCCCTCTCTGGGTTTCCAGACTTTATTGAGAATTCCTGGGGCTGTGCAGTCTGCAGGTGGCCTTAGTGCATGGGATGAAGGTGATGGGATGACGACATCTTGTAAAAGGGACAGGATTTTAAAAATGGTGACATATCCATTCCATTTTTATCTTCTCTCACCTGTGTGTTTTCTGCTGATGGGGTGGGTGAGTGAGAGAAATGAGATGGGTCAGGGTCAAAAACACAGAAGTGATGTCAGTTCTGCGTGAGGACTGTTCTGAATACTTCATGGGTATTGAATTGTTCTGCCTGGCTGGGTCTGGTGCCTGCCAGGTGTAACTCAGGAACCCACGGCCACACAGCACAGTGCCCAGCACCTTTCAGTGCAGATTTCAGTAAATCCCCAATTTGCTGGGCTCAGGCTACCCTGCAGAGCTGCCAGCCCCAGCTCTGGGAAATGCAGTGTACCTGTGCAGTGTGCCCTCACCTCTTCTGCCCAAGGACAGCTGGGATCATTTCATTATTTCATTGCAATTAAGGCACATTTTTTATGAGAATAATTAGAGACAAGGAATGCTACTTCCCTTTATTTTGCTCCTTTCTTACCTCTTGGGAGAATTCCTGCACTAATGACAAAGGCTTGGAGCTGCTTTGAGGACCAGGGCACCTCAAACCATCCCAATATCCTTGGCCATGGAAGTGATTCAGTACAAAACACTCTACTGACCTTACATTTGATTTCCACTTCATTACCTCTCTGTATGAAAAGATTTTTTTTCCTACCATGCCAGGTGTATGTTGCTATTTCAAACATCGTTTTAAGGCATATTAATTTAGAAAACACATCTGAGGCACAAATCTAATAGCGGAAACATTTCATTTACTTATGTTTCTAATACTTGGGTAACTCCATGAATTGTGTGGGGTTTTTTCCACCCCATTTAAAAAGAAATTGCATCTGGGTCAGACTAAAAACTGAAGAGATTTTAGCCCAGCTGGTGTATTGTGGTTCTTGTTTGTTTTCCCTCTGCAAAGTAATAAGTAAAGAATCATCTTGAGAATTGCTGAAATCGTTTCCTATATGATACCATGACTTTTTTTTAGAAGTGAAGCTGTGTCTTGCTCAGTTATAAATCCTAACATGAATAAAAGAGAAACAAAACTCATCTACAGTGTTAGCACATGCCTCAAGTAGCAGGAGAGTGATTTTTCCCTTTAATAATGAAATTGCTTGTTTACAAATAATAAAGACAGAAGACATTTCACATTATAATGGGAATGGTTGCTAAACTGATATTCTTTAAATATGAAAATCTGGTTTTAAGAACAGGAATTGAGAACCTCCAGAATTCTCTCTGGACGATCAAAGGAGACTTATTTAAATTCCAGTTGTTTGAAATGCATTGCAATTTGTAAACCTGCGATATGAATTTGCACTTCTATTAAAAAATATCAAAGTCACCTCCCAAGGCTCTTCAGGTGATAATATATTTCTTTTAGATGGGCAAACTAAAGCATGGAATAATTAATTAGTTGTTCCAGGTCAGTTAGCTTAGGCCAAAATTGTAATAAAGAGATCTCAAATGTCCAATATGCAGCAGAATTCAGTAAACAAACAGCTCCTTGCATTCACTGCTTTTCGTGCAACCTCTTTGAGGCCTTGGTGAAGAAAAAAAAATCATTCTGCATTTTCATAGCACGTGCCAGACTCAAATGTTGAAATTTTGAACAGATGCTTTATTGTTTTTTCCCTTTTTTCTCTTTCTTTCCTTGACCAAGAACAGGAGCACTCACTATGGGTTTTGTCAGACAGGCTGTTGGAGCAGTAATTAACCAGAGCTCCTTATTCTGCACTTTACTCTGCATTATTGTACTGGGATCATGGTTAGTTCTGCACACAATAATCATTTATTGTCTCCACAAAACAGTTACAGAAATATATTTACAATAATGGATTTAACCCTACAGTGATAACAAGTTAGGCAGTGCTCTTGGTTTTTTTGGTTTTATAGGTTTTTTTGGGTTTGTTTTTGTTTTTTGGTTTTGGTTTTTTTTTCCTAACAGTCCAACACAGATAAAAAAAAACAAAACAATTAATTTCCCATGCACTCCTCTTCCAGGAACAGCCACTGCATGTTCATTGGGCTCCACAGCTCTGGCCATCATGACTGGAAAAACTCTGATTTAATTTCATCACTGGTTCATTTCCACTAGTGCAGATTCAGCAGTATAATAAGTAGAAAATGAACAAAGGAAAAATAAATGATACAGATATATGCATTTTTTTTTGGACCATACATATTATTTTTTAGTCATACATATTGACTTTTTTTGTATTTGTGTGTGTTCCCTTCAGCCTTTGCCACCCTCACTGCAGTGCTTCAGCTCTGGCCACTCCTTTTTATCAAATTATTCCTCGTGTGCCAGGGCAGTGCTGCTCCATCCTTTGCTGGTGTTTGTACCTCATAGCAGGGATGGATGGATGGATGATGGATGGATGGATG
>PYHW01009577.1:707319-722282 GCA_013186435.1 Turdus rufiventris | reverse complement strand
GGTGGATGGATGGACGGGTGGATGGATGGATGATGGATGGATGGATGGATGGATGATGGATGGATGGATGGATGGATGGTTGGGCGGGTGGATTGATGGATGGGTTTGTTCCTCCCTGCATACCCTCTCCGGGCTGGGGAAAAGGTTGCCTCTCATTTTCTTTTCATGTAGAAAATGCATTTCCACAGTTGGTGCTCAGTGGAATTTCTGTAGTGCTGCCTAAAGTTCGAGCAGCACAGCCTGTTCCAGAATTGCAGGGAATTCTCAGGAAAAAAAAGTGGTGTTTTTTGGGTTTTTTTTTGTTTTTTCTTCTACTGTTTTATACAAACAAACCAGATAAATACAGGGAGGAGGGAAAAAAATCAAACTAGATCTGAAATCTTGTTACTTCTAATTCTTTCCCCAAAATCTGCAGCCTGGTACTGATGTTAAAAGTTCATACACTGCCTAGAGAAATAGACATAATTGTTTCATTAATTTCAAGATTGTAATTAAGTCATCTTCAGTGTTTTCAATCCTTTTCTCACAATGTCTCTATGAATAAAACATCTCCCAATGGTATATTGTCTATTTTTTAAACATCCTTCTGGATTCCTCTCTAAACTCATTCTAAATAAAGATACCATCTTGAACAGTACAGTAGGTCAATTTGCTTTTTACAAATTAGGATTTCTGCTATTAATTGGACAGTTTCTAAAGTATGGCGAATCAAGGATTCATAATTGTGTCTTAAAAGACTTGTACAAATACATGAATGAATTTTTCATGCACTCTTGATTTGTTAAAATGTGTTCGGTTCTCAGTGGAGAGAGAAGAATGGGAAAGATGTTGAAAAAGGCTTTAATTTGTGGGCAGAGGAGTGAGGAAAGGCTTGAAAGGTGTTCATGAAGTTGGAGGGTGGGGGGGACAAAACCTGGGTGGAGTGGGGGAATTTGTGGGGGTGGAGTGGGGGAGTTTGTGGGGTTGGAGTGGGGGAATCTGTGGGGGTGGAGTGGGGAGAGGAGCTCTGAAGGAAGAGAAATTCCAGAGTGGGAAGGGAAGCATGGAGAGAGCAATGACGGGCAGGTGGAGGTGGAGAAGAGAGAAAGGGAGGAGAGGTGAAGGAGGAGAAATCAAAAGTCAATTTGTAGCTTATTGGAAAGCAGGCATCCAGCAGAGCCTTGGTGCTAATCCAGCTGCATTTAGCAGAGGAATGGCCCCGGACAGGAGAGCCCTTGGAGGGGTTGGGGTCCAGCACTGCTGGAGTCACAGCAGACACTGAGCTGAGAGTCCTTGAGCAGAGCCAGGGCTGGCAGATGTGACAGCAGGGAGCTCCCCTCCAAAAGGAAATTCCCTTGGAATAAAGGAGACTCGGAGAATCCTCTGCTGAGGAGCACAGCTCGGTGTTTTGTGGCTTTGGGGGGCTGTGGAGCTCGTGCCTCTGCTTTCTGAAATCTTTTTCATGTAACTCCTTCTCCTTGGCTACCTGTGTGTGAAACCCAGCAATTTATCTCCAGAAGCTCAGGCACTTGCTGTCCACCTATTTCTGGCAGTTGGTTTTGTGTTTGTCTTGTTCAGTTTTGTTTTTTTTTTTTTTTTTTTTTAACAATGAAAATGTAATTCTAATAAGGATCTTGTTTTTTGAATTTGTATTTACAATTGCCTGAAAAAGCTTTATGTTCACAGTAACTGTGTGGACAATCCCAACACTTATTTTTAATTCAAAAGAAGACAACTAATCAATAATACATGTTTTCTCTGTTTGTTATTGGGAGGTTGAAAAAACCAGAAGTCTGCTTGTGCATATAAAGTACAGCATCATCATTAAATAAAGAACAGTTTACTCCTTTGGCTTTCTCCTTCATAATACACATCAGTACCAAAAACAGGGGGAAAAATTGTTTTCTTTCAGATAAAATACTTTTGCTTTATTATTTATTATCTGAATGGTGATTCAGAATTAAGCTGTGGGATCTTCCACGCTCTTTGAATCAAGATGCTGTTGAAAGTGTCATTCTCTGTTGTAATGATTTTTGTTTCATTTCTGTTTTGTAAGGCTGCTAGCTGGGGAAAAAAAAAAACAAAAAACCAAACAAATAATTTTGTTTTCTTGGTTTTAATAACAAATGCCTTAGGAACTCTGAATCAGCTCTTTAGTTGGGTTGCTAGAAGTGGATATAGATATTTTAAAGAAGAAATCAGGCAGTGTGTGCTTTTACTGCTCCAATGGACCTGGGATTTGCTTTACCCAGCAGCCAAACCTCCCAGAGCCTGCTGGAATTAAATAATCTCTGAAAACTTTGTCAAAATTAATTTACTGATTCCAAAATTGTATTGGGACATGAAGTACTGGCAGGCAGGCAGATGGAGAATGTCATTGCTTAATTGGCATTTCCTCTGGAAACAAAACTTAAAATAACACAAGGCTGTGTGTATTTATTGGATCAGCCCAAACCTGTGGCTGGTGCAGCGTGCTGTGGATGGCAAGGAGGAATGGAAGGATGAAATGCACTGCAGCAATATTTCCCTCTTAATTTCAGAAACTTTAGGCTTCAGGATTTACTGGGTTCGAGGTTTTGCATTTGTATTTAATGGTCCTCAATGGAAAACACAGAGAGGGGAAAAGGCAGGTGAGCCCATACAAGATTTTTAGCTGCTATGCAAATTTGTTGAAGTATTTAATAAAATGCTTTATTTAAGGGTGTGTGAAGAATCAAATAGTTCAGTTATCTTGAACAAGACTGCCTGTCTCTTTTGAACTTTATTTGAGGCTCTCAGTGCTTTGACAAGTAAGAAGAGAAAGAAATTCCACATACAGACCAGATTTTAGGAAGTTGTGAATGCTGGGAGACTTTTCATAAACGGAGATTTTGTGGAGCATTCTTATTGTAGGTGGTAATTCATGCAAAAAGCATTCCATGCTGGGGGTTCTTTTTCTCTAAATTTCAAGTTTATGCTTTAACTTGGATGCTTTAACTGAACCCATTTCCCTGCAGGAGCAATGTTTTGAACCTGGCTGTAAATCTGCAGTGCTGGTGCTGGCAAGGGGAGGTGTTTTCCTCCCAGCTGCTCTCCGTGTCAATGTGCTCAGGTTCAGGGAGGGCACTTTTAAACTCATGTTTTACAAAGTCAAAGAGTGAATCCATACCAGAGGAGAAAATTAAAAAATATGCTGCTCAAAAGCCATACCCTCAGGTACTTGATTTTATGTCAGTATGAGCATTAAAAGAAAACAGCAAACCAGAAATCACCTGCTTGTATTTGTGTGTTAAAAGAAATTTAAATTCACATCTGAAACACGACAATGGTCAACATGGGGGGAAAAATATTTTCAGCCATCTGATTTTTATTGAGAATCCCTCAGGGAAGGAGACAGGCAGGAAAATGAACATTCCAACCTTCTGCATTTTCACAGGGATGCATCCCCTTGTTGGGATACTGGTCATTTGTTCCATTAAAATGCTGGAAACAGCACACCCCATGTGTGTGGAACAGGCTTGTTCCTTTTTACCCTTTTTTGTTTTTTTTTGGGCAGGTATTGAGGAATCCTGGAATGACTGTGACCCTTCATTAAGTGATTTTACAGGAGGTGGGTTTGGGGGAGGAATGGAGCAATGGAGCTGAAATCTCTCCTGTCTTGGTGAGTAGAAGTCTGAAAGTTTTGATTCTTTTCTACCCCCATTGCTACCAGGAAGACTCTATTCATAAGTTATTTATTAATGTAAAAAGGAAAAAAAATAAACAAGAAAAAAAAAAAGAAAAAAATAATAATAAGAAGAAAAAAACCAAAAAATCTGGTGCTTGCAATTTTTAGGAATAGTCTTTTTCATTTTCATTACAAGTTTCATTTAGGAGACAAGCACTGTGAAGTCTTCAGATTTTAATTAAATCATGTCCATTTTCACCAATTTGTCTTAAGTACAAGGGAAATATGAACTGAGATTAGTGTTGCATGAAGAGAGAAATCCATCTCGAGTTGCTGAGCTTTCTAGGAGTTAAATTTTTCCTCCCATAAATCTGGCTATTCTTGCTAAAGCTAATTATTCACTTGTCCTCGGTGCTATGGAAGGGACATGATAGACTGCAGTTACTTCATGTGGATGGGGACAGCCAAAAAATGTACATTTAAAAATTCTCAGGCCACTTATAATTTATTGTAATATTGCCAAAGCATGAGAGATGCTTTCAGAGTCCCAGAAAAAGGGCAGCTCAGTGCTCCAAGGAGTGTACAACAAGTTATCCACGAGAAGGGCAGAGATATTTCACTGGAAATGTTCCAGGCTCTCTGGGATGTGGGAGAACCAAGGTGTCCCCACAGCTGGATTTTCCTATACACAGAACTAAAACCCTTCTTCTCTAAGAAAAACTTTTCTTTTGATGGAGAATGCTTTTTTTATTTTTTTTTAAATGACATGCAGATGATGACTTTAAAAAAATCAAGGTTCATATGTAAGCACTATTAAATGTCACTGATAAAATTAATAGTTCTTCTTATTAGTCAGAGTTTGAAGTCAGCCTTGCAAAAAGGGGCAGCCAGGTTATGGAGGAGTCTCATAAGGCTGGCAAAGTCTTTTCCTAGGTAATGCACATTAAATGAATCCTGGAAATGCTGCTGTGGAACCTCGGAACCTGTGGATGTGCTGCTCTTCTGATAAAATTTTTATGCTGAAGATTGCAGCCTTCAGCTGCTACCGGCCAGGACAGCAGATTTTACAGCAGGCAGAGCTGGGAAGTGGCAGATCATAATAGACAAATTTTCATTATCAAAAATCTCTTCAAGGTAAATGCTGCAATATTAGTCTTAATATTGCCATACTTTACCAAATGGCTGCATGAATCTGATTTCCTGACTGGCAGTGTGATAAAGCACGAGAAAAGGGAGCTATATCCAAGTGAAATACATACTTAAATACTTGTCTGAACTTTTCCAAGTGCTTATGGCACTTGAGATACTTGCTCCAAGTCCAGATCCAAGTGATGGAGAGGTGCAAACACCAGGGAAGGACAGGGATTGCTTGTAGTAATGTGAAATGTAAATCCTGAAAGCAGCAAGGAGAAAAAAAAAGGAAAATAAAAATAAAAAAAAAAAAAAAAAGAAAAAAANAAAATAAAAAAAAAAAAAAAGAAAAAAAGAAAAAAAAAAGATGACTTAATGTTGTATTTTAGGATCAAAAAAATCTTAAGAGTGAATTTCAGCAAATAATAAAACTGATTCCAGAGGGGAAATGATGAAAGCCTCATCTCATTATGACTGAGCTAAACAGGCCAATGCACTCTAATAAGAATTGCTGCAGCCTCTCCTGACAGACAGGTTGGTGACATGATAGCTCTTTGATGTTTTACATTTTTCTGATTCCAGAAATATATTCATAAAGTGAAATCTGTTTCCATTAGAAACAGTAAATTTGGTGGGGGGGCAGACTAGTATAACATCAAGTAGCAGGAGAAGAGAATATCCAAGAGGACAAACTTAAATCTGTGGTTTTGTACATGCTATTTATGCTTTAGTGAGCTCATTAAATTATTGCAGCATTTCAGAATCCTTCACCCTTTCTGAATGTTGATTTTTTTAATGTGTTAACTCCTTACTTTTCTTTGCCCTGCTGCAATCCCAGTGTGCTTTGATGAAGGGAGAGACCTGCTGTCCTTAGAACAATCTGGAAGGGAATTTTAGGGTGCTGAACACCTTCAGGACCTTTAAAAAGCAACACCGCACACAAATTCCCTTTCTTTACAATAATCAGGAGCTATAGGGTGGAGATAAATCTGTGTAGCTTCTTTAAACACCTGTGGACTTCCTGGTGACAGGAATTCATAGGCTGTTGAGTCTTCAGCTGATGGAGATTCTTTAGAGAGTGTTTTAGAGAAATTAATGAGCTGAACGTGGCTCTGGAACCAATGACTTAAAGATGCTGCAAAGAATTCCTGCACCAACACTCTTTTATTAGTGCACCAACACTCTTTTATTTCTTGGTGACTCACTCAGCAGGTGACAGCCAGCGTGGCTCTGGCTGGGACTGGGCAGAGGAAGTTTCTGGAAATGATTTAGAGGAGTTCCTTGCTCCAACCAGGCTGGTTCTCCTGCCCTGCCTACCCTGAAAATTCTCATTGCACAGGGACGGCAAACCCGAGACTGGTATTGGAGATAAGGAGGTGAAACCAAGACAAGAAGACAAATTAGAGACAAGGGGGGGAAGTCAAAACAAGAAGACAAATTAGAGACAAGGAGGTGGAATCCTCAAACTTGAGTAGGAGTGACAGTATAACACATAGTCTGGGATATCTTAAAGCTCATTTGTCTGGCTCATTATCTCTGCAGTAATTTTCTTTTTCCTTAAGAAGACTGGGATTGGGTTTGCCACAATCACAAAGGTGTGCGGGTTTATTTCCTGCCATGGCTGAGGTGCCCTGAGATAATATTGCTGTTTCTATGAATTATTTGTACTTTATTTGAATTTGAAGCTCTCTACTGTCGCTTGACCTTGTATTTACAAAGAAGAACTTTATAAAAGCAAAGATACCAACAACTTTTGTATTCCCAAACAGAGATCCTAAGTCATGTCAGGGTTGCTAAAGGTCTGAGCACGTGGGTTGCAGTATTTAAATCAAGTTTCCACACTGCAAGGTTTTTCCATTCCTTTCTAGCTTGGATTTGTTGCAATAGGCAAAGGCTGTGCATAAATTATGATCAAAACCTGATATGTGAAGTGCAGCTTCTGTTTGTACTGGATGTACAAAGTGCTGAATTCTTTTTAATGAAAAAAATTTGTCAGTGTCTCTGGAATATGAGACAGATCATCTTGAATTTTGGTGGTAACTCTTTTCCTTATGGGAATTTCACCTGCACAGGACAAACAAAGAAATCATTAAGGCTTTGGGGAAGAGTCATTTTAATTGCCAAAAATACCACTAAAAAAGGCATCATAGTGTTTCTTGCTTTAGAGGAAGAATATTTTAGTTAAATTATTAATACAAAATATTTTTGTTTGTAGTTTACAAAGAAATAGTATCAGGATTTGCATCTTTGTTCTTTCTTTTTTGTCATGCTCAAAGTCAAATTAAATTTGGAGAAATGATCAAATTAAGCCTTGATTTTTATTTTATTATTTCCTCCAGCTTTGTTGTTTAAAAATAATTTAGGTTATAAAATCAGCTAACCTGAAAATAAAATTTATGAAATACTATTTTATTTTTTCCTTTGGGACAGTAAAATTTCTAAGAATCTTCAATTCTGTAACTTTTGCTTATGTGCTATCATATGTGTTTTTTTCATCCACTCAGTGGTTGGTAGCTGCTTTAGTGATTATATTGCTATTAGCAACAGAGTGTTTTTAAGTAGTGCAAAATCAAATATTTAAGCTGTTGTCAATCTGTAAAGGGAGGATTTTAAGCAGGGATCCCTTTGAAAAGCAAGCTTGTAACTTCCCAGGGCTTTGTGCATCAGAACACTCTGGCATGACTTAAATCCTCTAAAATAAATGGAGGTAGCCACTCATAATTCCAAATAATCGTATTGCAGCAGCCAGTCTCTGCCCAGAGGCCTTGAGCCTGCCCCTCTGGTGTCAGTAAAGCAGGGAGTGCCAGGGGACAGCTCTGTGCACAAAGTTGTGTCCTCCTGCTGCATTTCCAGTGAGGGGCAGAAAATCAGAGCTGAGCTGAGCTGAGCTCTGACAAAATGCATCTGCTGGAGCTCAGAACAGATTTCTCACTTTTTGGGAACATACTGCTCACCCCCAATTTCAACTCAAAACTCTTAAATTTCAATTAATCCTGGTGTGCTTCTGTCCATGCTAGCCCCCTGAAGAGGTGCAAGGAGGGGAAATTCAGAGCAAGTAGAGCCCATAGCCCAGGTGGGCTGGGTGATGCTCACCTGCATTTCCTGCAGGGAACAGGACAGGTGGGACAGCAGAACTCTCTGCCTTGAGCCCTTGGGGCCTCAGTGCCAGCAGGAAAACAGCTGGGTGGGCAGGAGAGAACATCAGGAACAACATCACCAGCCCCAGCTGCTGTCCTGCTTGGGGTTTGGGGGATTTTTTGATTGTTATTGTTCATTTGGTTTTGTTTTTTTTTTAATCTTTTAAATCTTGTTTTGGAGAGATCAACAGAGAAGTCACCACTTCAGGACTCACAGGAGTATTACAGACATCTGCAAAAAGCATTTGTATTTCCTTGCCCTGCCCTGAGTGCAGAGAGCTGCTCTGAGCTCCCCCAGGGGCTGTGCAATCTTTTATAAATTGCTTGGCTAAAAGGAAGGTTCTCTATTCATGCAGTGCTGCTGCCTCAGGCTGCTCTATTAAAACATCGTGYTCACTGGATCTCATTGCCATTCCTTAATTTTTATTAATAAATAAGCATAGCTGTGCTGTTATTTGCATGCTTCTCCCTTTATTTTTAGAATGATGGGGGTGCAGATGAAAATGTGTGTATTGTGTGAAGAGTGAAGAAAAGCAATACAGAGATTCTAAATATTGGTAATAATTGATGTAGGAAAGGAAATTGAAGACACCACTAATTTCAATGCCTGAAATTGCATCTTGGGTTGGAAAGGACTTTAAAAACCATCTTGTTCCAGAGCCCTGCCATGGCAGGGACACTTTCCACTGTCCCAGGGTGCTCCAAGCCCTCCTGGCCTTGGACACTTCCAGGGACCCAGGGCAGCCCCAGCTGCTCCTGAAGTGCCACGAAGGCAGTAAAATACTGCTTTGGGCTAGCAGGAGGAGTTGATGGCTTTTTGTTCCTGCCATAAATGGCTTTTAAGCCTTTCTCAATTACAGTGGGCAGGTATCTTGTTGAATTGCATTTCCATCACTGGCAACCTCCCTATTTCCAGAGTGCTGCTTTATCCCCACTATTCAAGATTGCTGTTTAATTTGTGAGCTCTTTAACTACAGGCTGTGTGGAGAGTGCATTTGTAGAGCAGCATGTGATAGACTGATAATAAAAGAACTTTGGATCTAGATAAGAAATAAAAAAAAATAAATAAATAATCTGTTGGAGCTCTCAAAAGGAAGAGGTTAATGGGATCCAAGGAAGGAATGAACTGGAGAGTGTTGTCATTCATCTGTACCCAGGTTTGATTTCTTTGATCAGGCTGAGTAATGACTCTAGCACTTGCCCTGTCCATATCATTATCATTTGCAATAAAATGAAATGCTGAGGACTTTCTGCATTAGCTGAGGAATAATAATTGACCATTTGCTTGCAGATTCATGGCCTGGTGCTTATTTCAGAGAAGTAAATAAATAGAAGAGTTGGTTTTATTTTCAGAGTTCAGGTACATGTAAAATGAAGTATCAGCTTGCACAAACTCCTTCAGCTTCATCTGAAAATCTGAAGGACTCCTGTCAGCTGTTTGGAGCTGTGGAAAATGAGGAAGCATCCTGTAGTCACATCCTGAAAAATGATCAAATATAATTTTTACATATTCCTGAAAAAACCTGACTTGAGCAGCGGGCTGTTTTTCAAGGAAGCAGAGCATTCCTTGCCTCTCCTTGAGCGTTGTGAGAATTTATTTCAGATGAGGAATTAGGTGCTGAGCTTTTAATATCTAATTTTCATAAACATGTCAGTGAACATGTCCATAAAAAACCCCAAGCAACTGTTACCCACTTCATCTTCTACTTGAGGAAAAAAAAAAATTCCTGTCACTCTGTCTCAGAGAGAGTTACTTATTTGCTTTGGAGTTTTTAGTTTGGTTAGCAAAACAGTTTGGAATGGCACACATTGGTATTTCACTGATACCAATATAGTTCAGAAATCCCTGAAAAAGGGAGATTAGGGGTAAAATGAGAGAAAATCCTGAATTTCTCAAGCCTGTTTCTCTTAATGCTGTTGTCTGTATGTCAGTGACTGAGAGCCTTCCTTTAGGTCTGATGTTATTCAGAACGTGGAATAAATGGGTTAAAAGTGAATTACTCATATGAAAGCAGAATCTTCACACATTATAAGAAATGTACATTTAATATTTGCAGAAAATCATGTCTTCCTTGGTTTTTATTTCTAACCTCCACATCACTAATTTAAAAAATACAAAGCAACTCCACTACACACTGTGCAAAATCCAGGTTTGTTCCTTGGACAGGATATCAGAGTATTGTCCACATCTACAGGTGCTTAAATTTGTGTGTGCAGTGACACCCTCAGTATTGCTGGCTGCTGCACATTTCACCTTTGTCAGGACAGGAGCAATAATTAACACATACACTGGGTTTACTGAGATTCCCTTCCTGCATTCTGCAAGAAGATGTGGCTGCTTTTGCAGAAAAGCTGTCTGTACATTTTTTCAATGCTCAAGTCAGGTTGTATCTGTCCTAGCAGAGGAAAGGAAGCAATTAAATGTCCTTTTTTTGCACAGTGAATTCTCATTTTAGTCTCATAACAGGGTTTGTGTGCACTAGCAAGGGCAGGAATGGAACAAGTGGAAGGAAAATGCTCACAGAGATCATGGACTTGATCCCTTGATAGGGAAGAGGTGATGGTGAAATTTTTGTTCCTCTTCATTGAGGAATTTTTTAAACCAGCCATTCCAGTTTTCTTCTTAATTAGAAATATAGAAATAATCAGAATATAGAAATAATTTCTTCTGTGATTCCTGTGCATGGCTTCTTGTTTCCCTCGTGACCTGAGAAAAGGAAGCTGCAGGACAGATCATGTTAAGGAAACTTCTTATGCTAAAGAACCTTCCCTGCATTTCCTCAGGCAGATTAATACCCCTCCTTCCCCTGAATTAAGGTCAGTTTCTATTAAGCTGATTTGGGCAGTTCTTCAAGCAGCTGCTATAGATATCTTGCTTGTAAACTTAAGAGAGTGCCAAAAATAATATTTCTGAGCATTATAACCTGTATCATATGGGAATTAGAGCCACTAAAGCTAAAAGTTAAGCATCTCCTAAGATAGTTCTGGGGGTGTCAGCAGGAAGCTGCTGCAGCAAGATTTGGAGTGCCCAAGCAAGATTAGGATTCAAACTCACATTCAGGGTATCTCACCTTGGCAGGACTCTCAGTTCCCTGAGAATGAGGTGACTGAGCAGCAATTACAGGAGCTGGATGGGCCACCACAACATTTAAATACTGATTTTCATCAGATGACTGAGGGAATTGCTGGCAAAACAATCATTCCATAAGCTAAGCACAACTTGAGCCACATAAATCCTGCTTGGGATGAAATGGAGGGAGCTTTGTCAAGCTGCACTTTGGTGTTTGGAAGGTATTAGAATCTGTCACAGTTGTGGGAATTTCTAATAAATAGTAATATTAGAATACATGTGGTCTCTCTTTAAATCATAAATCAAACTGCAGGTTTTTTTCTTTATTGTGTCTCTGTTTAAGCAAAATATTTTAGCCTCTGTTATGAATCTAAATGGGAGAAATAAACAGTCAGCTTTCAGACTTCCAATATTAATATAGATTGTCTCCCAATTTATTTATCCTGCTGTTGTGCCACTGCAAATGTGGTTTTTTTGAATTGCATATTGCATTCTGTCATTTTGGGAGTGGAGCTGGATTTGTCATGTGGTGAATCTGGATTTTCAGCAGTGAGTTGCAGCCCAGTGTCAGGCCAGTGGAACTGACAGCTCTGGCCCTGCCTGCATAAATCCTGGCACAGCTCAGCTTGACTTTGTTCTGCTGACAGCTCTGAGCACCTCTGCCTTTCAGCTGATGAGCCAGACTCAAAGCCAAGTTACACAAAAACACAAATGAAACGGGTTTGCTTCCTTTTATGATGGGTTAGAGAGGTGCAGAGGCAATTTTAGAATGGGGAAAACACACAGACCGTGCTGTAGGAGACAGAAAATATCAAAAATGTATTGAGGGGTGAACTCTCTAATGGGATGGTTGGTGGTGGGCTATAAGGAGTGGGGAAAATCTGGTTTAATTGAGAAGAGTGTTAAAAAAGATGGCTGGAAAAAGAAAAGAGTGAAGTGGAGGCCAGGCTGATGTGCAGAGGATGGAAACTGCCAGGCACTGTCCAGGCTGAGCAAAACCAGACAGTACCTTTTAATACATTTCCAATAAACCAGGAAAGTTCCTTTTACTGAGGACCTTTGCCAAGAGAGGGAGAAGAAAACCCCTCAGATTGGATATCTGGGAGCCTTTGGAGTCTCATTTTAATTTCTGGGTCTGTGCATACTTCCTGTGAATGTCTTTTCTGCCCATGGCTTCATTTCTCACAATTCAAAGAGGGTGATAACAACACCTGGAAAGCAAAGATCCTGGGACAGCAGAATTTTTGCTGTGTGGGCCATGGACTGGTCTGGCTGCTTCCAAAGAAAAAGAAATAACCACTGTCTGATCTGCAGTGTAATTTTATTTCATTCTCCAGCAGACTCAGTGAAAGGGGCACCCACTGACCTATTTCACCTAAAGGAGAGAAAGGTCAGCCCCTGAGAGCTGATCAGTGTCCTGCTGCTAGGAGAGAATCAAGCCAAAATTCATGCCAGCATCATTTCCATCATCACCTCAAAAGCTGTGGGCAAAGCAAAAATAATGCAGTTGCTTTTCCGCAGAATTTTGGGGAAATTCTGCAAAAAATTTGCAGTTGCAGAAAGATTTTCTCAAGGAAAAGCTTGGAGATGGAGAGAGGAGGATCAATCAGGAAAATCAGCCAGCCTAAAGAAATGGGAATAGGGAGAGGATACAGGAGTCAGATCTCAGTGTAATTGCTGGTAAAAGCAGTAGGAGATTTTCAGTGTTCTGTGTGGTTTGGGTTGGTTTTTTTTTATCTTTCTGAGTAAATAGTCATTTAGAGCACTCACATATCCATGTTCTTTAGTGTTTCAGTATCCTCAGTCAGGTAGAAGATGAAGAGCAATTCTGTGCAATCTGGAGGAAAGAGTCCTGACTTCAGTTCTGCACTGGTTAACCACACAGAGAGAATTTTCTGTGCACAGTGTGTGTGGATTTAACTGGGTGCAGAATTCTGGTCATTTGCCTTGTCACTAAATTGAGATTTCTTGGCTTTGCTCCTGGTCTCCTTCAGTTTCCTCACCTCATTCTGCTTGATAACCTGCCTTAACAATAATCTTTGAAAGTCTTCACAGAAAGTTTTTGTGTTTTGAGGGCTTTAGGTGAAAGTTATTGGATGCTGCACTTTGCAGTTGAGTCCCTTCAGCAGAAACACTTCAGAATTCACAGTTACCATCCTTGTCCTTATCTTCCCACTCACAATTTTTTTCTTTCTTTTTGCCTCTTTGTTGTTGTTTTTGCTTTTTTTTTTTCTTTTTTCTTTTTTTTTTCTTTTTCCTTCTTTCTCAGTCGAAACATGCCTATTTTCAATGAACATTTATAATAAACAACAGGTGCTGTGGGTGTTTCCAGGCACATCCAGGAATGCACATAATCCACTGCTGGGCTGCAGAGCTATTTTTGCCATTAGTTGAGTGTGGAGCCTTGGCTCACACACTGAATTCTGGCAAACTTTGCTCTGTTAAGTGCAAGTGGGATTTTATTCATTGTGCAGTCTCCAAATAAATATATGTGCCTGTCCAAATGTATTGTTAAACTCTTCAGAGTGAAAGAGCTTAGATTGGGAGACTTGCCATTTTTCTCTAATTAGGAAAGAAACAGAACAAGTTGGGACCTGTATAATTAAAACCCTTATTTATCCAAAAGAAATTTTTTAAAAAACAAGCTATGATTAATGCACATGTCCTTTGGAGTTCAGTGTAGGTGTGGAGCTTTGTTTCCCTCAACTCTAAAACACGAAGGTGCCAGTGCAAGGTGATAAAAGCTGATCTGCCACCAGTGGCATTGCTGCCCAGGATTTACCCTCTGCTAAATGCTTGAAAAATTTTAGTTCTTAGGGTTTCTTGTGGTGAAAGTTTGGGAGGAGCAGCTTGTGGTTTCAATATTTTGTGTTGTGACAATTGGTGGCTTAGGGCACTGGGTGTGGGCTGGTTACAATACCTGATATGGTGGTTTATAAAGTGGATTTTCCTGCCTCTTTCCCTACAAACTGCTGAGCACATTGTGATATTTTGTCCATTATCATTGTCAGAAATTCGGGTTTCCACTGCTGAGCACAGGGATTAGTTCTGAAATTTAAAACAGCCAGAAAATGTGGATGTGACTGCAGCTACCTGCTGGGGTAGCTGTGTGTTCTCCTTCCACTGTGCTTTGTCTTTTTTCACTCCTCTTACACCAAACTACAAATGGCCACATCCTAATTCGCTGTACACATCACATGTTTCACAAAGCCTGTGTTTATTAGTGTTTGCATTGCTTGGCTTTTAGTGCTCTCTATATGTCGGAGATTTGATGTTTCTCTTGTTTTCCCCCTCTTTCCCCCCCAGTTTCCCAGTATGGGCCAGAAGTTCCTTAATGTGCTGATTCAAACTGGTTATATTTTCAAATGTGACTTTTCCTGCTTTTGTTTTCTTCATGAATAAAAGAAATTCTCATTACATTCTTCTTGTGGTGTGTGTGTGTGTGTGTGTGTCTATAAAAAATAGTCTTTGAAATGTGAGTGGAACAATTTCTTCATAACTGATTTGACTTGTAAATTTATGGAAGTCTCATCAAAAATTCCAAGGACTTTCCTTGGGCCTGGCATCTGACAAGTGATCTCTTTAGATAGCAGTGTGAAGTATTTGTTGCACTTTCAGTGCTCAGGAAGAACTAGTGCAAGAGGAAGTCAAGAGCATACCCTTGGAAAAAATTCCTGTTTCCATTGAAAGGATTCTTTAAGGGTCTAGAGGGTGAGAAAAATGGAAGGCACTGTTTTGAATTGGCATCTTTTGAATGCTACATAGGACCAACATAGTAAAATTACTGACAATTTCTCCATATCCTCTTTGATTAAACAGGGTTTTTTTAACCTCATTTGCCAGGTAGTTGGGACGATGCATCTTGTACAAAGTGCTGGAACCACGGGCTGCTCCTGCTAATTCAACCTTCCCAGCAAGTCTGGTGTTTGTCCTTGAAAGGAGAAATTAATGGCAAATAATTAATGGGAAGGGAAGGGAAGGGAAGGGAAGGGAAGGGAAG
>PYHW01009577.1:688336-707269 GCA_013186435.1 Turdus rufiventris | reverse complement strand
AGGGAAGGGAAGGGAAGGGAAGGGAAGGGAAGGGAAGGGAAGGGAAGGGAAAGGAATCTTGTGCTCTGGTGCCACTGCCATTCTTGACTCAGTTCTGCAGTCCCAGCCCTCAGGATGCAACTCAGGCTGACTCAGAGCCTTGTGTTGCATTTGCAGCTGCTCCAGGTCACCAACTCTGTTTTCTTTTCTCTTGCCACTTCATTTTTTTTTTAAGATTACCTTGAGGTTTAGTTCAGCACAGGGCAGGCCTGACTTAGCAGACTTTTAATGAAATCATTGTTTAACAGGGGAAAAAAAAATGAAAAAGATGTGGCTGTTCTGATGCTCATTTGGAGTAACTCTGCCCATTCAGGAGGAGCTCATGGTTTGCACTCTGTGCATGTACCACGGATGGGGAATGCTTAGAACATTGGTAATTCTCCTAAGGCTTGATCCAAAGCTAATTGAGGTCAGTGTACAATCTCCTGTTACCTTGATTGAAGCTTGGATCAATTTTTAGTGTTGCCAAATTTGTGAAACACTGCATGAATTTTGAACAGTTTCTCAATGCTAAGTTAAAGCAGATTAGGGTTGTGAATGTATCTTTTGAAAAACATATGCAAATGTTATATATAGACATGGACTTGTTCTGAAAGCATGAAAGCAAGCAAAAATGTCTGTGTTCTCTTGTTACCTTTGGATATTTTCTTCTTTCAGAGCTGATTCTACATATTTCAGAGGTTTTGTTGGTTTGTGCCTTAGTATTTAGTGTATAATCTATACAAGACTTGGGTTTCGTATTAGTTTACTCCGTTTGCTACTGATCAGCAGATAACTTATGCTGGAATTTTTTTATTACTTTTGACAGGACTGTCTATCACACAGAAACTTTGTTACTGCTGCTAATAAAAGCACACAGCTCTTCATTCTCTGACACACAATCCTCTTTGGGTCAATTCCACTTTATTTTGTACCCTGACATCTTAGATATTTCCTGAGCCTTTGAGACCCTTCATTGTATCCCAGAGGATAAAACTAGGGAGCAAAATGATAAATTTCTTAGTGTCTTATCTGTGAGATACCAGTGCAGACCCACATTGTATAAAACCTTGATCAAGAAATGGTTTTGTGCCCAAATATGCAGAGATGTTTCTAGAACTGTCAAATGCTTTGCTCTGTGTTGACCACTCTTTTTTACTGTGCCTTGATGTCTCTCTGCTCTCATTTTGCAGTGTCCCACGTCTCATTGTTTGTTTACTGCAAAATGTGTTTGGAGCTGATTTGGCACATCTTTAATTTACAGCAGGGATGTGCTTAAGGGTAGGCTATAATGCAAACTTTCTGTATGTTTACAAAATTAAAAGAAAATAATCGTTGTGAACATATTGCATCTGCTGCTGTTTTATGGGTGTGTTATAACAATTTTATGCAGCTCCATTTAACATGGAGCTGAAACTGAGAACACAGTTTATTAATATAGCAGGTTGAACTTTAAAGGGATTTTTGTTCTGCTAGAGAAAAGGCATTGTAAACAAGAACTTAAGGCAGCAAAATAATAAAATTAAACAAGGTAATCATAAATTATCCCTGTTCAGAAGGAATAAGTTCACTGTTCCCTCTTAGAGGAAAGAAATGAAGACAAGAAAGGCAAACTTAAATCTGCTGTGAAAACTAACAGGAACACATTAATATTTGCAGTTCTTATGAGGAACAGGTTTGGTTCTCTTCCTTGGCTCATTTTCATGTTTGAGTACAGCTGTCTATACTTGTAACATGAGGCACTTTAATAAGCTCCAGATTATTCAGTGCACTATTAAAAATGAGGCTGCTCTAACAGAAATGTATTGATAATCTGCACTGGAGGAAAACTTTGCATCCAAGCAATGTCTGACAGGTTTTTCTGTCACTGGACCCAGACAGAGATCAGAACTGGGGAAGGTTTCAGTGAGCTGCAGCCCAGACAGTTTATTTTGGTGACCCTGTGCTCAAGAGGTCCAAGTTTGGGTCCTTCCCAAGCCCAGCTTGTCTATGAAGAGATTTTGAAATGTAATTTTTGTTATCGAAGCACTTAGAACCTTCCCATGTGGCAAATGTTGATTTACTTCAGCAATGGGATAAATACTTCAGTGAGTGACTGCATCAAATGACAGGAACTGAAATGAAATGTGTGTCTCAGTTCAGAGCAGCACTCCATGAGGTGTGAGGGACTGGGAGGGAGGAGATGGAACCCAAGGCAGCCTGGAAAAGAGGGATGGAGAATTACTAATTATGGAGAATTGCTCCCTGGAACTCACAGGAAGAAAATAGGAGTGAAAAGAAAGAGAGCCTAACCCTAAAATCTGTGAGAACTGTGTATGGATTTTGTGAGTGGCAATGGAGAGGGTGACATGTCAGAGGTCAAGCTCAGCAGTCAGATTTAGATAAAGGGAGGATATAGAGATATTATAGTGGTTCTATCCCACTTTGAATCTCCATCCATTTTGCAAAATTATTCCTAGTTCTAATTTCCATTCTCAATTCTTGGGCCATAAGTTGTGCCTTAGGTTTCTCAATGCATAGTTCATCTAAAACATTTTCCTGTGAAAAAGAGTAATCTCTTCAGCAGAGCTCACAAAATGGGGCAGAGTCTTTAAAAGCCAACCCTGCCTTCTGAAATAGAGCAGTATCTCATCTGCTTTTAATCTGTGAATTTAGAATTTACTTTTGCCTTTGTCCTTCACTCCATATCTCTGTTCTGAAGATCCAACAAAAATACTAATACTCCCTGGCAGCATAAGCAGGTCACAACTCAAATGAGCTCTGAATATTGTTCCCAAGGGAACCAAGAACTATGTCACACTTGCTTAATTTCAACATACATATATTCAGAAATTTTGGAAGTGAGGGTATACATTGAAAGTTAGATTCTTAATGTAACCAAATATGATGAAATATTTTATTATGTGACAGCACAGCTTCAAGGGGAAAATCATATTTTTTTTCCTCCCATGACTTATTTACGGATGGGGAGGCAGAACTAAAAAAGCTATGAAAATGTAATACTATTAAAATCTAAATATTCAATACTGGATGGAAATAAGAATGGACTATAAACTTTAGTTTTAAGTGCAGGCTAGATGGTTTCTGAAAGATGATTGCAGGTTCTAGAGAAAAAGCCCTGTAGAAATGAATTTTCCTGTCTGTAGCAATAAAAGGGGCTTGTAAATGGCTGTGATCTCTATGGTAAGTGGATGCTAATGAGAAATGTTTCATGGTGGGATTTCAAGAATGGATCTGCACTTTGCCATGCACCCAAACAGGAAGAAGCATTGCAGAAAGTTCCATGGCTACAAAAACAAAGCCATGCATGCAGTTGCCCAGGGCAACAGAAGGGTGTTGGTGGCTCATTTGGCTGCATGAGAGCTGTGAGAGATGAGTGTGCAGCAGGAGGGGTCACCCCAGGGGAGCAGAGCATCCCCCAGCCCTGCCTGTGCCCAGCCTGAGCCGCCCCTCACTGCCCTTCCCTGCCCAAACTCCCTCCTCTGCCTTGGAGCAGCACAGCTCAGCCCTTCCTATTCCTGTTCATCCAGAGTGGGAACTGCCTGTCATTTTTTACAACAAATTTGTGTATATATTTGTTATATATACAGATATATAACATGTTTGTAGATATATTTGTTTTATACACATATATAACATATTTGTATAGATATTTGTATATATATATGCGTTATATACAGATATAGAACATATTTGTATAAGTATTTGTTATATATACAGATATATAACGTTTGTATAGATATTTGTTATATATACAAATATATAACATATTTATATATTTATTTGTTATATATACACAAATATATAGCATATTTGTATATATATTTGTTATATATACAGATATATAACATGTTTGCATATATATTTGGTATATATACACAAATATATAGCATATTTGTATATTTATTTGTTGTCTATACAGATATAGAACATATTTGTATACATATATGTTATTTATACAGATATAAAACATAACTGTGTATATATTTATATATACTATATATATTTTTGTATATATATTTATATATTTATATATATTTATATGTGTATATATATATATATATATACATATTTGCATATTTATTTTTCATATATACAGGTATATAACATATTTGTTTATATATTTGCTATTTATACAGATATATAACATATTTGTAAATATTTGGATATTTGTTCAGCACGAACCTCTCTTTAACTCTACTCTGGTGACTGTGGCCATTGCTGTTGAACCCTGGAACTGCTCTCACTTCCTTTAGCACTGACTTCCCTGGGCTGATGTGCTGCTTTTGTGCTGCATGTTTGATTTATAAACCAGGTTTTGTTGGGTTTTTTTTCTGCTCCCTACCTGCTTGCAAAGGTCTCTGGAGGATGGGAAGGGAAGAAATAAATACAAGATTGTGATAGCGGAATAACTGGTACTGAGATGTGTAAAAAGTTTAGTAATTGCAGAAAGCCATTTCCCTATACAATCCTCTGAATATGTAAAGAGAGAGAAAAGGAATTGGTAAATAACAGCAAATCAGGCTGAATGGCAAAAAGAAATCAGTGGCTCCTATGGCTCCTACAGGGGTGATGTGTCCTGCTGCTGCTCATGCCTGCTCCTGAGCAGAATCTGGTGTAAACCTCTGCAAAAGGTGCCTCTCACACTCAGGGAGGGGCAGCATCTCTGCTCACCTCTGGGGTTTATTTCCATCAAGGTAAAATCACCCTTCAGTCTCAAAATGCCTTCTGAGTTAGATCACAGTGTCAGCAGCACACAAATTATCCATTAAAAGCAGCCTGCTCATCCCAGGCCCAGGTACATGTGGTTTCTTAGGTTACAGTGGAAAGGGAAATGGTTCCTGCTGCTTTGGATAAAATTCCTTGAAGTATATTTACACAGTGTGAAACAGGGGGTAAGTAAGTGCTTATCTTGCTAAAACTGGGGAGGTTGAAAGATTTGTGATGTGTCATTTCCTACACATGAACATTATTGCGGTGGAAAGCTGCTGGGCAGCAGCACGGGCCCCTCAAGAGAGGCTGTGAGAGCAAGAATGGAGCAATCACTGGCTGCCCAAAATGGGAATATTAACAGGGATACCTGAGTCCAACTTATCCTCCTGCTTCCCCACTTTCTGATTGCCTGCGTGGTTCTTTCATCTTTATAATGCTTGGAGAAGCTTCTTGTTTTACCTGCCAAATTTGTACCCTGGAGGAGAGAGTGTGTGAAAGACATTTCCTCTTACACCAAATTTACACTATTGTATTCTCAAATTTAGTGGTTTTTACTAGATAATTTCTATGCTTTTTTTATTTTGGGGGGTTTCTTGGGATTCTTTGGGGGGTAGTTAGTGGATTTTGGGTTTTGTTAGTCTGGGGTGCTTTTTTTGTCAGAATATGAGAAATCTGTTCCTGGATTGTTAAGCAAATATTTTATCTAATGCTTTCCAGAAGTATTTGAACTTTGAAAGATATATTCACTGCCCTTTTTAAAGATGCTCAGCAAGCTTTTGTAGAACATAATAGAAAGGAAAATGTTCATGTATGCCCTTATCTTGCTCTTATTGAGCATGTAATCTTTCATGGGAGTAGCCCTTAACTATAAGAGAATTATGGGAGTATGCTCAGAGCTTTGGAGATCACTGATTTATGTTGTTTTATTCCTATTAAAAATACCTGTTCAAACACCTGGGTATTTATGCACACTGAATTCAATATAATTAACACTGTTGCAAAAAAAAAAAAAAAAAAATCTTAGCTTTCTTTACTGCTCGTAAAAATTATGTTTGTAATCCCTGTTCTGGTTNAAAAAAAAAAAAAAAAAAAAAATCTTAGCTTTCTTTACTGCTCGTAAAAATTATGTTTGTAATCCCTGTTCTGGTTTTCAGCCATGAATAAACAAGTATCAATATTTATTTCATTACTGCCTGTGCCCATGAAACAGGTTTTGAAAAGAATATTGTTAACTCAGACAGCAGATCCACACTGTGCCCCTTTGGAGATTCTCTACACATTCTGTTATCTTCAGCCATTGTCTGATGAATTATACTGGGGATACTTTCCAAATGGGTCATTATTTTCCTTCTTTTTAGAGGAGTTCTCAACTGCAGATTTAGATGGCTTTTTTGGCCTTTTTTTTTTGTTTTTTTTTTTTTTTTTANTTTTTGGCCTTTTTTTTTTGTTTTTTTTTTTTTTTTAATTCTTTTTTGGAGGTCTCAGGATGAATTTTCTACTGCCAGTTGGGGAGATCTGTGAGACTGTCCAGAGTTATTAGGGGTTGAATCAATATAATAAAGTGCAAGTTTGATTTCCACCTAGTGACAATGAAGGCATTAAACAAAATATTTCTCAATATTACATCCTGTGAACTTCCAGCTTCCCTCTTCATGCCAAGATGCAGAAATATTGTTATTGAGCAGAACCAATTATAAATATACACAATGTTCTGCATTGCACAGAAAAGGGGAGCTGGGGTGGGAGTGAAGAAATTCTCTCTCAGTCTTTAACTCAAGTAGCTGAAAGTCTCTCATGAAGCACAATCAAATTAATACTGCTGGCAACCAAAAGTGAAGTGCTAATATGCAGGAAAGCACACAGATGTCAGAACTGAACTTTCTGGCTCTCAGTTCTGCATCTCAGAAATAGTTTGTAAGTAATGGATTGTGTTGGTGGGAGAGAAGAATTTGCCTGCCTCGTGCTGTAAGGATTGTGCTGTAGAGATTTTACAGCTGAAATGGGATTCTTTGAGTTTAAAGAGCAGAGGGGACAGTGGCTAATAGGATGTGGAATACACCTTGAAGAATAGGAGAGAACAACAAAGAGAAGAGAGAAATCAAAAATCAAAAATATTGGATGGATGGTACCAGGTAAGAAAGAGAGAGAAAAAGGAGTAGAAATAAAAATGAAAATGGAAATAATAATCTTGGTTAAACTGAGTGAAAGCTTGAAGTTTTTTAGTGTGCAGCAGATGAGAGGGAAGTGGCTGAGGCTCAGAGAAACATGGCACTGTCAGGTGAGAGATGTCACTTGCCTGGATCTGCTCACATTTCTGGTGAGGTGTTTCCTGAATTCTCAGAAGCATCCAGTTCAACATCAACAGCCACAACCAGGATGTGTGAAACAGAAATTTAGGCAGAAGGAATGCCTGGAATGTTCTCTGAGGGATGGTCCAGCCCTGCCACTGGTGAGGGCAGCACTAAAGGATGCCCTGAGCTTCTCTGTAGCTGCTTGGTGACCCTGAGAGATGTGGCAGAGCTTGGGATTGCATTTTACAGCTGTGGCAGAGCTTGGTATTGCATTTTGCAGCTGTAACAGAGGCTGGTATTGCATTTTACAGCTGTAACAGAGGCTGGGATTGCATTTTGCAGTTGTGGCTCCTCCCCATCCCTGCCTGCTGTACCTGAGTCTGAAGCAGAACCCACTCCATAAAAACACACCCATGGAAAATATTCATTTAAATAATATGGAACGGTGTTAAATATCTACGCATGCTATTTTGTCTGCATAGAAATGAAAGCTGAAAATATTTTGTTGAGTCTGAGAGCTGGTACTATATGAGCTCTTTTATTGGTTAAAACTGAATACATGAAAAATGTTTTCTTCTCACACCTTTCATTAATCTGGCTCTGTATTTTTGCAGAGAACACTGAGCATCAGAGAAGCAAGATGCCTACTAAGATCATATTGTAAATTCTCATCATATTTCTTCTTTGCTTTTTATTGCTTCCTTACTTGGCTTGGCATTTTCATATGAATAAAGTACAGTACTAACATCAAGTTGTTCTCACACAGGTTTACAGAATTAAAAAAAAAAAATGTAATTTGATAAAAATGCTGGAAAGGTGAAAGAAGATATTGGAAGCCAAGCTACAGATGGACTGGATTTTGCATTTTTTCCTGCCCTGTGTTGTTCCCATTCAGAAACAGATGCACTGGTCAGTGTTGTTAATAGATCCAATAGCTGCTAATCCAGTGCAGGCTCCTGATGTGTGAGATCAGTTCTCTTCCTGTGCTAAGGCAAAATGAAGAAAATAGCAGTGTGCATACTGATTTTCTTTAAGTGGTGGTGTGATTCTTTTTTTTGTTCTTTCCAGCCCTAATTCTGACTCAGCTCACAAGACTGTCATTAACTGTTCTGTCCTTGAGAGCAAATCATACACAGAGAATAAATATTAAAGAGCTCATAGTTGCTCTCATATAAGTTTAGTTAGACTGCATTATCTTAATTTGAGAAGGCTGTTTCAGAGAGAATCTGCTGTGAATTTGTGCATTTATCCCATTTCTCTGGTATTTCAGTCCTATCTTCAATTCCCTCAGCCAGTTCTGTTACAAATAACCAGTGTGATAGAGAAATCAGGGTTACCTTATGGACCAGCATCCTGTGGGCCTTCAGAAGAGAATTATAAAGATTTTCAAGCAGTACATTTGCATACAAAGTAAGAGTTTGATGCAACTCTGGTGAGGATTTTTAGAAGAGCCTAGGAGTTAAAAATATGAATAATCCAAAGCAGTAATTGAAATGTCATTTGTTTAGAATATATGGTTCAGCTTCTCCTCATCCTTGGATGAGGAAGGTTTTATTTTTGTGTAGGTTGTTGTCACTGTGTGGGGCTCCTTTGTTTGGGTTTCTGTGTGTGTGGAAGCAACGTGAATAAGTTTGTGCAGAAGATGCAGCAGGTTCAGCATTACCTGTCAGTTTGTTATGAAATGAATGTGGGCTACAGAATTTTCTTTGTGCTGGATGCTTTCAAGAGTTCAGAGTTTGAAAGTGGTTCAATTGCTAATTGATGATGCATAAAATTGTACTGTAAAACACCATATGAATTTCCTTGCAAACATTCAATTAGGATAAAGTGTTTTTCAGAGCTTTGCTGTGTAATGAATCTTCTGCTGGATCTTCTTGAATCTTAGATCTGAATAGGTATTATCTCAGTTGAGTAACATTTTCTAGAAAGTCACAGGGTACTTTGTCATGGGTTACCTTGTCCTAGTTTGAAGTACAGGTGTCTGCTAAGAAAGGCAGGAGCCTCTCTTGGAAATGGAGAATGCAAACTCTCTCCCTCCAGATTATTATAATTTTGAAATTATAATAAAAAAGATATGGGAACTAGGAATAACTGTTCTTTACTAAGAAAATTAAAATAGAAATACAGTACTACAAAGAACAAACCCCAAACCCTGACAAACTCAGAATCCAACCTGACACCCCATCAGGCAGGGTTTTAGCAGCAGTCCCATTCAATGGTGGCTGTAGTGTTTTTGCAGTGACAGATGTGGCTCAGTTGGAGCAGTGCTCCTGGACAAGGTGCAGTTTCCCTCCGAAGATCCAGTAATGATGTGGACAAGTCCAGTTTTCCTCTGAAATCCAGTGGAAAAAGGGGATACTTGGTGTCCCAAATCTCAGTTTTTATCTTGGTAGGAATGGCTTGGCTCTTCCCCCTGGCTGGAGCAACTCCCAGTGGGATGCAGTAATTTTATCAGTCCCACAGTGGGACTCAACGGCCATGAGCAGAAGAAAACTTCCTGGGGGAAGGATGGGTTGTGAAAAGATAAAGAACAATGCCCTGCCTGGTCTCAATAGATGGTGAAGGAATAGATGCTTTTGGTCACATCCTATATTGCAACCCAAGACAGCTCTTCAGGAGGTGTTGGGGGAATGTGGATGTGTTTCAGTGATGTGTTGGAGCATCTACCAAGAAGAGAAGAAAACCCAATTGATTGCAGTGCACTGGAAGAGAATAAGCAAACTCCAAAGTTGTTTCAGTGTCAAATATTAAAAAAAAAAAAAAAAAGTCTTTAACTGAGTTTTATTTGGTTTGGAAGCTTTGCATTTGATTTTTACTCTTAATTTAATGTTGCAGAATGCTGAGAGAGTTCTAAGCAGTTTCAGTTTAAGTTTGCCAGGTTCTGTTGTCCTTAGTAGGAAATGGTTTAACTAGTCTGAAAGTTTGCCAAAACCAGGAACAGGGATGGTTTAACTGCAACAATTAATTGTGTGCAGAAAAATTTGAAAATCTCCAAGAAACCTGCACAATCCTGGAAAGATGCATTTGTTTAAAAGCTCTGTTTGAAATGTGCCTGGCCATAGAAATTTAGTTTTTCTTACCAACTCCAGGAGTATCTCTGAAACCAGCTCCATTCTGAAAGATCTCACATGGATGACCCTGGAGGTTGTGATCCCATTCAGGTTTTATGGATAAATTGTTATTGCAATCCTGGAAGGACTTCTGCAACAAAGTCCAATGTCCAGAGTTTAAAAAATAAGAAAAACCCCTGCTGTGAGGCCCTGCAGAACTGCTTGGATGGGGAGCAAAAGATGAGTTTCTTTCTGAGCAGATCTTTTATTGACTCTTCAAGACGATAGAAGTAGAAAAAGAAAATACCACGGGAGAGCTCCTGAATATGTTTCTGTAAAAAACTGAAGGGTTCTGTAATGAAAGGAGACTTTTCTCAAATTTGGCCATTTCAGTGTTTCTCTGGCATTAGACATCCACAAATTGGGCCGAGTGGCAGGCACAGTTAACAACATATTTAATCAAAATCCAAAATTCTCCTGCTGCAGTTGGAATATAAATGCCTGCCCGAAAAAAAGAAAAGGGATTTAATTGTCTCTTCCTATTCAATACATAACTTGCAAATCAGTATGGAAGGAGAGATGGAATATTAATTTTCCTGCTTGATCTTTTCTACTTTATTGGAATATCTTGTTTAACTTCCAGAAATAGCAAGTGTCATGGAGAATAAAATACTCCTTCTGTTAACATAGGGCTCATGACAACCTGCTAACCCTGGAAATTTAAGATATGTTATCTAACAGTTGTAAGTGGCGACAGAAGAATATTTCTATTCTGTTTTTTGTCATATGCCAAACACCTCTGAAAGAAAGGGGTATTTCAGTCTTTAGAGCTAAAAATCTCATTTATATTTCTGTTGGAACTTCTGTCAGAGGTTCTAGAATTCATATTTTATCTCTGTGTAGGCTTTTTGATTTATTTTTTTGGTGTGGATTTATCGATTTATTGATTTGGGGGTATGGGGGTGCATTGTTTGCTTTTCCCCAAAGTGAATTAATTCCAGAGGTGTTCCTGAACGCCTGCTCTGGCACAATTAAACAGTTCAGAATCTCCTGAAGAATCTCCAACATGATCTCCCATTTTTGGCCATGGACTGGATCCACTCCTTGTCCTGCTGACCCCTCCTACCCCAGCTGTGTCTCCCTCACACTTTTCTTGTCTCTTCAGCAGGAACTCACTGGTTATTGATGAGATGTCTGTGCTTTAGTCTTCATTTTTTTGTCGTTGTCTCTGTTTTAGTCCTTCCACTGCCTGTGCTGCCTTAGGAAATCGATTGGGTAGATTTTTTTTCCTGTGCATTTATTTAATAGCATTAGGCTTGTATGTTCTAATTGCTTTAAATCTTATCAGTCTTTATCATTCTGTGTTATAATTTTATTAGCATCATGCTCATTAACTTCCTTTTTGGTTCTGTTTTTCCCTACGTTTTCTTTCTCTAGCTTTCTCCACCAGTTTTTACCACTGCACATGACTTTTTCAAAGTTTGTCATTTCTGAGGTGACTCTTCTTGTCCTGCCTCTTTTTGATGCCATGATATTGCCAAGCCATTGTTGCTGCTGCCTCACAGTTTACATTTTGACAGTTCTTTTCAGTCCTTTGCATGTGGATCAGCTCATGAGCATTCACAAATCAGCAGCAGGGAGACACACACCTCCAGAGCCCAGGAAAATATGTCAGCTGCAACATTAGCAATATGTTTAATCAGCACTGCAGCCAGGGCTCATCTCAGGAGCAGAAAATGAAGGTTTGAAAGTGAGCAGCAAATTCTGCAGCGCAGAATGCTCCTAAAGAACACAAAAACCAGCAAATTAAGGGCATCAAAGTGGATTTATGGTGTTAAGGAATGGGCTGGGTGGAAACTGCTTGTAGATTTAATATCCATATAAAGGGGGCTCAGAATGCTCCATGAGCACCGTCTGGGCAGCACATTCTGGTTTTCATGTGCTCTCTGTCCATTTTGTGCAGTGAATTGGCCACTCATGAGTGAAGTGAGCTTGATGAAAGAGGGGGAATAGTCCTGAATGTTAAATTCACTCTGCTTTTGCTACAAATGATCACCAAACTGGAAATAGTGGTGGTGCATTGAGACTCTCCCAAGACTAGTGGAGCTGCCATCCTATGGATGTCATGGGCAATCAGTGTGAGCACTGGGACACAAATGGTTCCTGGTAATCTAATTCTCATGTGAACACACATTTCCATAAACCAATGGACTGGGGAAAAGGAAAAACAAAACCCAGAGCTAATGCTATGGACAATTTGCTAATTAAAGATCCAACTCAGGCTGCTCCACTGTCTACTTCATGGCTGTGACCTAATTTATTCCTGAAAGAAAGACAAACAACTTCCTTCAGGGTGCTGTCTTTAGTGACAAAGCATCCAGAATTATATGTGTTCTTCAAAAAATTGAGACAACAAGCAGCTCTGGAATACTTTTGTCTGGTTTCTGTTGACCCATCTATTTTCTCCAGGAATTTTATTGGCACACAGACCGATGTAAATTCCCAAACAGATACAGAAAATAAATCAAATAAGTGCAAAGGTTTGCTGCAGTTTTGGGGGAATAGTTCAGCAAACAGGTTTTGGAAGTTCAAGTGTCACAATTTGGCTTCCTTCCAGTGCCAGGAGCACTTCCATTACAAGTTAATTTAGAGGCTTAGCTGCTGAAATAACATCATCATAGTGGGCTGGGGAATTTTCTTCTTTTTATTAAATGTTACTGATTTTTCAGAAAGCAAACAGCCTGTCCCATGGATTTATTGTGCTTTGTCAGGTGCGCTCCCCAAACCAGGGATTTCTTTGCAGAGCACTTTCATTTCTGCTCCTGCTGAGTCAGCAGCACTTCAGCCTCTCTGGGGTGATGGAATGACAGCTGAATTTTTGGTTGGCTACAGGTGTTCATTCTTATTTTACCCTAAAGCATATGAACCCCTGCTGGCGATTCAAGGTAATTAACAGATTTCAATACAAGCACTAATGCAAACATTTGTATGCAGCAATTAGAGCTTCTTCCCATTCTCCCCTAATAAACAAAAATGTTCCTGTAGCTGCCATTTGTATTTCCTAACTCTTTAAACCTGAGTGATGTCATTGGTAATTGGTTAAGAAAGGCAACTCTAATAAATTTGTTTTGATTTTAGGCTAAGAATTCCATTTTCTTCCTGTGAGCTGGTGCTGTCTTGGCTGCAGGTCCATGCTCCTGTGGTCTGCACAGCTCTGGTAAATCTGTCAAAGATTCTTTCATTGCTCCTCTTGGTTGGGTAACAGCGTCCTCTCTGCATTTTGCCTTAAAGTTTTGTCCTTCTTTTTCTTGAAACAAAATAATCTCACAATCATCAGCATCTACAAAAATCTTTATGCAAATTTTTTACCATCATATGAAAGAATAAAAGTAAAAGTAAATATGGGCAGCAGAAAGAAATTCACCACAGAAAATCAGGCATCAGTTATTATGGAAAAGTATTTCAAGGACCATTTCTAAACACTAAATCTGTATGGGTTTTTTCCTTAAATATCTGGAGAAGAAAATCTTTGGTCTGATTTAAGGTAGTTCATTCTTGAGTGGCTGCTATAAAGGGCAGTGAATTCAGGTTTCCTGTCCTCTCCAATTACATCTTTGGTGCAATTTTGATAATTGTTTAATGCATAACAAGGAGATCTATCCATGCTGAATGTAAGCCCTGTGTCCCAATGACACAAATTCTTTTTTCCACCCTGTGGTTCCAAACTTTACATTTTTTCCTTAAGACACTGAGCACAAAAATGAGCTCAGCCCATCCTCACCCTTTCCTCAGTCAAATTTGGGTCCTTTTGCAGTGATGGGTTCCAGATTTACCAGCACAGCATTTCCTGGCCCCTGGTCATGGACAGTTCCTCAGGGATTGGCAGCAGAGACATCACTGGGTGCTCAGGGTGGGATGTGCTCAGGGCAGAGTGGGGCAATGGCAAGGAATATATTTTTTTAAAATATAAAATATAATAGATATATTGTATTTCTTAATATATAATTACCTGAATTCAGGTAATTCAGGTGCTGTTGAACTCCTTTAGGTTTAGTCACTCTGAGTGCACCAACCCCCCTGGCAGGCTGCTTAGCTGAGTCTGAGAACTCCTTTCACACAACTTTCAATTTTTCAATTTTTAAAATATTCTCTCTTAATAACCCTCTGAGAAGAGGATTTTGAGAACACTAGAGATGGTTGGTTTATTCCTGCTCCTTTGTAATGGCTCCATTAGCCAGATCTTGACATGCTTGCCTACAGTTTTTAATATTCATTTCAGTTGGTGACCCAGACTGTTAAGATGTGGAAATGCAGTTTCATTAAACTGAAGTATGCATAACTTGGAGGCAAGTTACATTGATGCTTAAGTGAATTTGCAAATGGGAAGAGCTATAAGCTTAATGCAGACAGATAATAATACAACAAGAAGAAAGGGTGAGAGGGTGAGAGAAGGAAGGACAGAGATCAGTTTGAGAAAAAAAAAAGAAAAAATAAGATATTCGAATTTCAAGTACAAGATGTTCTTTAGGGAGTATAGGATACTTCAGAATCTGTTGTTAAACTGATCTGAGGTAGAGCTGCACTGGAAGAGCTCTAAAGGTCCTTTCTGAGCCAAATCACCCCACGATTCTAAGAAGAGTGCTTTCTGTGGTGGCTAAACAAGGCTGGCATTTCTGTTCCTCGCTGAATCTGCTGCTTTTATTTGGTATTTGTTTTATTTACTTTGCTGCTTTTCTTTGGTATTTGTTTTATTTACTTTGTGAGAGGGCTGTCTCCTGCCAGGGAGGATTTCCTAAGTGTGCATCCTCTGCTGTGGGCAGGAGTCACTGCAATTCCAGAAGTTACCAAGGACATCACAAACTGCATTGCACCCTAAGAAAAATTAATTTGCTTAGCTTGAAATTTGACAAGAAAACGCCTAGAAATAGTGCAGCACTCTATTTAAAATATTAGCTTAGCAAAATACCTGGGTGTAAAACCAAACAGAATTTAGTCATTCAAAAAGCATTTAGCAGCTCTAATTGGGAGGCAGTATCAAAATGGATTTTTTTAACTTGTGAGCCAGTGTTTGTCACAAAGAGCAGAGGAGACAGCCAGCAGGGCATTGATTCTGCCCCATTTAGCTGTGCCAGGATAATGACTAGTCGATGTTCTAATAAAAAAGTTTGAAAATAAAATGCAAGTGATTACGAAAGCTGTAAGCATTTAAAATTGTTCCTAATGATGGAGCTGCACTTTCTGCTACTGGAATAGCTCTTGCTGATTTATATTGGTTTCTACTCAGATGGTTGTCTGGTTACAAATGATGTTTTCATCTACACAGAATTAAGGGGTTAGAAATAACTTTTCAAATTAGCCTAATTAAATGTTTATTAATTTTTTAATAACTATTACAACAGCTTGGGTTTTGCCTGAGGTTTTTGAGCAAAACGTGCTTCACCCTTTTAAAAAGGTTAGGAAACAGAGGAAGGAAAGGTTAAATAACTTGTTTAAAGTTATTGAGCACAGATCTTTAATTTGCTGGCCCATGCTTTATTTTAGCATGCAGTTATAATCCAGTCCTGTGATGATATTTCATTCATTCATTCATTAATATTTCATTCAGCTGGAGATGGACTACAGTTTCAGAGAAAAAACGTCCAGATTTTATTTTTGGGGGGAAGTTCATACCCATTTAACAGCTTCTGTTCCTGCTGTCACTTTAAAATGGGTGAAAAAAAACCTGGATTATTACACAGGATGCTGAATTTCTGCTTGTGATATTAGATTTTCTCCAGATATTTTTTTATCTCATATTTAATTCTCTTTGCTTTTATCCAATATTGTAGAAGTCAATGGTCTTACTGACTTTTCAAACCAACAGCCAGGTCTTTTTTCCAGCTATAATTTGTTGAGCACTCGGCATTATATGGAAGTAGGAGAAAAACTGCTCCTTCCTTCTTCCATGTAACATATGCAGAAAGACTAAACAAAGGTTGAGATCAATCTATTGATCTGTTTTCCATTTCAGACCAGGAAGCAATTAAATTTAGGTGCTCAGAGTTCATTTGAATATTTTATTAGTGTCTTAGCAATTTATTTGTGTCCTGGATGAAGCAGCAGACCACTGTTAATGGAGCCCAGTCTGGCTCTGGATCCTTGCTGGTGATTGCTCCATGACTTTATTCTGGATTTGCTTGTTTTAATATTCCTGTCTCTGTCCTTGCAGTGGGGATTAGAAGCTGAAATAGCATTTATCTTACACTCTGTAAAAAAAACCCAAAAAAAAAAAAAACCAAAAAAACCAAAAAAACCAAAAAAAACCCAAAAAAAACCCCCAAAAAAACCCCTTTNTTTTTTTTTTTTTTTTCCAGGAGACTTTGATTCTGTCACAGACTCTGAGTTTCTATATGCTTAGAAACATCATTTTGTTCCTTGGTTAATTGCTTTCTCATGGTTTTTAAACTTTTAATTTCCATCATTCTTTAATCTGCTGTCACTTTGCATATTGTCCCTTCTCCAAGTTATTTTGCCTTAAAAGACACATCCTTTGGGACTAGTGGGCCTCACTAGGACAGGCAATTATTGTCTGGATATGGTGCTGGTTGCAGACAGATTAGTTCAGGGCTGGGCTCAGAAGCTGTGAAAACTATGCCTTAAATTTAAAAAAAAAAAAAAAAAAATTCAACAGCTTGTGTTTTTGGGAAGCTAAGAACATTTACCTTCCCAGAGAAAAGGGCTTCTGGATTCAAACAAAATGAGCAAATAAACAAACTCATCTCTAAAAAAAGCAAACAAACCAAGAAAAGAAATAAAACCCTGCTGAAGCTGGGCTGAAGAAGCTGCAGAGGAGAAATGTGTGGCCAGGAGCAGGGCAGAGGAGGGAGCTGCATTTACAGCTCTGCCAGGGGAGCATCCTGGGCCAAAAGGATTGAAAATAGCTTTGTTAGAAATGTCACATCCAAACCACTCTTCAGATTGCACTGGAGTATGTGCACAAACCTTTAAAAAAGGGGAAATTCTCTACCAAGGAGGCGAATCTCCCTAGCTAGGGTTTCACACAGAGCAAAACTTTTAATACAAAACTTTTGATACATAAATGAAAATACATTCTCTGATATGTACTGCTGATTTGTAGTCTTTTACAGATAGAAGCGGAAGAATGCAGCAAGGCCTACTTGCATTTATTCCATTAAACGCCTGAATATTAAAGTTTGCACATCTTAAAACACCAGCTCCTGGAATAAAGAGATTTAAGGCTGAACATCAAGTGAATTAGCTCAACTGTTTGTTTTTAATCGTCACTTTTAAAATTATTTCTTAATTTTAGATGAATGCTTCAAATTTGAAGTTTGGGCATGGCAATACTGAGAGGATAAACACTGGCCTGTGTTTCACTGGTGGAATTCCTCTCACTCACGTGATTGGTGTCAGGTTTAGAGGAAAAATAATGCCCAGGTTGTGCTTGGTCCACATTTTTATAACATTCTTGATCCACTAATAGCTAAAGTTTCCATTTTATGTTCTTTTGTGTTAATTTTGTCAATGCCAGTGGTATTTACAGACTGACTTGCCCAACTGTAGCTCTGGTGATTGATTATTTAAACCCACATAAACTGCTGTATCAAATGAAAAACTAGTTTTTACATCTTTAAGATGAGGATGGCTTAGGATGTAGAATAGCTCCAAAGGAAAAGAATCTGGTGATTGAAATGCTAACAGATCCATAACTTTACTCCATTATTGCCTAAATCATTTTGTAGATATTCAGCACAGTGTCTTTTCAAATCCTTTGTGAGCTCATTTTCCCAGTGCACAGGATCTTGATGAAAGGAATCAATTAATCCTGGAAAGCTCCAATGGCATAAATATCCTTAGTAAATAAATTGTTATTGTATTAGATAAAACATGCTGATTTCAAACAGTTGATAAACCCTATCTCTAGTCTGTGGCATATTCTCTGGAAAATCTCCCAGATTTCAGGATGAATAATGCATGAGTGTGTCTGTGCGTGATGGGCTGACTGTTGGGGCTGTGTCTGAATATTCTGTGTTTGATTCTGGTTTGTGCTCCCTCCCCAGCACTCCTGCACTCCCATCCTGAGCAAGCACTGTGTGCACATGGCACATCCCTGATGAGAGCAGGCTCAGTGCTGGAGCTGCAGGCAGAGCAAATCAAAGGGTGCAGGGAGAGATCAAGGCTGCCGTGGGATGTGCTGCACTGCTGCTGTCACAGCCTTGGCAGGCAGAGCAGAAATTCCTCTGTTCCCTTCCCGGCAAGGGCTCCCAGCATTTCCAGCTCTTGGTGCTGCTGTGCAGCTCCTGCCCCATGGACAACTTCCTGTCTTCTGATTTTCTCTGATCAAATTTGAACGTTTAGGGTTGCAGCCTCTGCAGTGTGTAAAAATATAAATATAAATATAAACTAAATATAAATATAAATATAAATATAAATATAAATATAAATATATAAATAGTATTAGATAATATAAATAATATATACTATAAATCTATTAATGCATTAATATTTTTGTATATTTATTGTATGCTTATAATCTATTTATATATAAATATATTTTTATATATTCTATACTAAATATAATATAATATAATATAATATAATAATATTATATATCATTATATATATTATATATTATATATTATAAATTATATATTATATATTATATATTATATATTATACATTATATAATATATATTATATATTACATATTATATATTATATATTACATATTATATATTATATATTATATATTATATATTATATATTATATATAATATATTACATATTATATATTATATATTATATATTATATATTATATATTATATATTATATATTATATATTATATATTATATATTATAT
>PYHW01009577.1:644188-673262 GCA_013186435.1 Turdus rufiventris | reverse complement strand
CAGAGCCAGCAGGGGAAATCCTTCATCCCTGGGAGCACCCCCAGAGCCAGCAGCATTTCCATCTGGCCCAGATGGGTTTGTGGAGAAGCCTTGCAAGCAGAAGTGTGCTGCAGTGAGGATGTGCAGGGGATGCTCAGAGAGGCATCAGGAATGAATCTTCATTCATGTCCAACATCTCTGGGGTGGGAAGATGGTCACTGAGAGCCAGCTGCACTGAGAAACAAAAAACAGATTCGGTTTGGCATGGAGCAGCAGGATGAGGGGCTCTGTGGGAATGGCAGCGCTGCAATGAAGAGCATCACGGGATTTTCAAAGCTCCCAAGTTGTGTAATGAGGAATGTGTGTGCTCTGTGTGAGCTTGTGTCTCTTAGCCCTAAATAATGTTAATATGAATAACACAGATAATGTTTTACTGGTTGCTAAGGGAACCAGACTCACTGGATTTCTTTTTTGTTGTTACGGTGAGAATTGGTGTGGAGTTTGGAATGGTCAGGACAGCTGAGCACACAGCTTTCACATGGCTTTCCCTGTAGAGCATCCAGAGAGCTTGTTAGAAAAATACTTTTTTATTTGAGTCTCTTGATCCAGTCACTGGCAAATCTGGAACTTCTGGGTTTGTTAAAGACACCACAATAATAACTTTATATAATTTTGAAAGAAGTAAATAATAGATTTTGCTTGGATTTTTATGGCAGTTTCAAAATAATTGGTGAAAAGATCTGACTTATCACTGATGTGCCAATATTCCTTAATTCATTAATGGTGTGTAAGTGGTCACTGCTCAGAATTTAGGCAGGACACCCACAGGAGTCACAGTCCTTGCCAGTGCACACGGCACTGTCTGGTGCAGACTGGCTTTTCTTGTTGAAAACTTCCCCGTTTCATCCATACAAACATTTTCCTTGGCTGCTGTGTGCTTCTAAGAAGGAACAGTATGCTGGCAAATAATTATTTCTTTCAGACAAATTTCCACAAAGGCAACTGCTCTAAGCATCTGTGTTGCTTTTGCCTGGAGAGTGTGTTAGTGAGGAACCTCTCCCATCAAACTGGCTTTTGATGGCACTTTTCTCTCAGTCTCCTGCTTGAAGTTGGGCTCTTTTTAGTTTTGGGAGTTGGTCTCCTGTTGCTGCAAAGAAATAAAATCTCTCTCCAGCAGGAAAAAGATTTGCTGTCTCCTTGGGGCTGGTGCTGAGCCACACAGAGGATTCTGTGAACAGACTGTTCCCTGCTGCTGTAACTTGGCCCAGTTTCCTGCAAGGGAAAGAAAATTGTCTGTGGCTTGATATGGTGAATCTTGAAATCTGAGACAGAGCAAAAGAATTCCTTGTCCAGAAGAGGTTTCTCAGTGCACCAGCTCCCTGAAAGGTGGTTTTAGCCACTGGGGTTGGTTCATTCTCCAGGCAGCACTGACAGAACCAGAGCACACAGCCTCAAGCTGTGCCAGGGGAGATACAGGTTGGATAGCAGGAAAAAGTTTTTCACAGAAAGAGTGATAAAATACTGGAATGCTCTGCCCAGGGTGGTGGTGGAGTCACCATCCCTGGATGTGTTTATAACAGACTGGATGTGGCACTGGGTGCCATGGTCTAGTGCAGATGTTGGGGCTGGGTTGGACTTGATCTTGAAGGTCTCTTCCAACCCAGTGATTCTGTGATTCTGTGATGATTCTGTGATTCTGTGATGATTCTGTGATTCTGTGATTCTGTGCACATCATGTGAGAATCCCCCATCCTCTTGGTACCTGCAGCTTGAAGGTTTCTGCTCTTCAGCTCCTGCATTTTCTTTCCTGTGTGCACAGCAGCAGCACATGCTGTGTTCACGTACGTGTACCCTCTTCTGGCCCAGAAGGAAGCACCTACATAGAAATTACTGACAGAGATGAGCTCTTTGTTAAAAAAAAGCCAACAAAAAGCAGCACTGTCACCAGAGGCAGGGATTTCCTGAGGGTCTTGGTTCTGCAGCTGCTGCCTTTGGATGTGCAGGGAGCTGGGTTCAGCTCCACAATGTGTTGTGGATCATTTCCTTACACTGGAAGTACATCTCCAATACACAATTCACCTGGGCAAGTGGCTTTTTATTAAAGGATTCAGGTGTTGGCACTGCAAAGCACTAACATTTTATTATTGGGATTCTGAGGGGTCTGGGGGTATTTACCAGCCAGATCATGGATCCCAACCAGACATTTGTCTGCACAGAGATCTCTTCCGGTGTTTCAGTGAAATACATAGTGGGATTGGGCCTGTCAGTTCAGCTCCTGACACTCAGATGCCCAAATTACAGAAGCCAGCAGCATTTTTAATATCCATGGGATGTCTCCTTAGTGCTCATAGCTGCTGGGTGTGGAAAATCACCCTGTGAAGGCTGTGCTTCATTTAGAGCTAATCATCATTAATTTTCAGAGAGAAAAAATGTCCTTCTGGCTAAAATACATCAATTAGTTTTAGGTTCTCTCAATCTAGATCTTGATTTCTCTTTCTGTGGGTAAATTTTTGGGTTTGGACTCTAAGAAATGAGAGCTGCTTGCTGCAAACAGATGTTCTCAGGTTTTTCTGAAATTGGAGTCAGGCTGTGATGGAGACACCTCTGCTCTGTCCTGTGTGCAAAAATGACAGGATGTGTGGGTAGGGGGTAGGGTGCCACGTGTAAGGGCATTTGCCACAGGAGTTTTCAGGATAGAACAAACTATTGTAAACAAATCCACCTGTAATTCACATTACTCCAAGCTTTCCGTAATAGAAAGGACAACGAGGTCGCTCTTTTGTGGGGTCACCTTGCAGGTAAAATCCAAACCTTTCATGGAGAACCAAAGCCAAACCAGCAAGAGAAGCCCTGCAGGTGTTCAGGTGTTAAAACAATGCTCACAGTCTCACACGCAAACATTAATGGAGGCTTCCAGCTCAGTGGAGAAAGGGAACTCTGCTGCCTCGTAGCACAAATCTCATCACAGTTACTTTGGAAATGGGGATTTGGGTTTCTGGACCTGCATTCTTGGGTGTTTGGGGTGCATCCACCAGTGTGAATACATTTTTCTCTTCATGATTCAAGGAATATATGGAAGAAGCACGAATATGGCTTCTTGATCGCCATTAAACTTGGGGAGGAAATCCATGGTTTAGACAGGTTAATGGAGGGGAAATAATCTTCTACAAAGCTGCTTTTCCTCTTCCTCGTTCCAGCATTTTCTCCTTTAAACTCTTCTTGCCTTCCCCCTCTTTTTGTGTGTGTAAGTGTAGGGAAATGAAATAGCCTTAATGACAGGTATTTAAAAAGCTACTTTATAAATCCATTTGTTCACGTTCCTCTTCCATTCCCATAACTCCCAGAATATCAGTGGACTGTTCTGCAGTTCAGCCACATTCTTGTGCTCTTTTTACTCATTCTTTTTTTCCCCAAACCCTCATTTTGTTTCATTCTGTATGCTCTCTGAACACAACTTTGGGAGCTAATGAATTAATATTTGAGCTGTTTAGCAGTCTGTTGTACTGCAGCCCTTCTATCTCCATCCCTACAATATCCTGGAACACTTTATGTGGAATAAACAGCCTTTGCAGTCCATGACTTCAAAGCCTGAGTGCTCTGCTACTTTACTGAAAGCAGTAAATTTTAAGATAGATTGTAATCCTGTTGGCTTTTAGAATGCCTAACAACTTTTAGAAACTACAAATCATTACATAAATGGAATAGAACAGCAGTGTACTGAACGTGCAGGCATTTTATTCTGCAACCATTTCATTGTGCAAGGAATTTATATGTCTGTGTAATTCTGCTATAAATACACATCTGCCAAATATTCTTTAAGTTAATGTGGTACACAGAACTTTACCACATTAATTCCTTTCGCCCTTATAACAATCATGTTTTAATATGAGCTGATGGAAGCTGCATAGGCTGCAGCAAAAGATTCATTGGATTCTCTAAAAGCCTCTCATAGCAGCCTATACCAAACCATATATTAAAAGTAAAGAAAGATTTTGGGTAGGAATAAATCTGGAATGCCAATAAGAGCTGGAATGGCAGCAATCAGATTGCATCTTAGTTCAGAGACTTGCTTGGTACTGATGGAAATTCCTAAATTTGTCCCATGGGGGAGAGAATCCAATGTGCTCCTGACCAGGTAAATGCTTTGTGATCCAGATAAAACCTGGATTTCAGCTGAGCTTGACCAAGGTGCATCATTGTACAGCTGTTGTACTTGCCCACAGCAGACTGGGTCTGTCTTGGTGTGGAAGTTCAGGCAAATTGCAAAGTTTGAGTCAGTTCTCAGAGGAGCTGGGTGTCCAGGCTCCACGGTGGAAAGGTGGAGCTCAGTTTTTATTTCAGTCCCACCTTGGTGTTCCTGGGTAATCCATGAGCAGCCTGGTGTCAAACAAACCCACATGAGAAGCCAGCTGAGCCCTCTGAACTGAGACTCAGAACCACCCTGCTGCCTTTACAGGTTACCTGCAATCAGATCCTCGTGTTTCAGTGCAGGAAATTCTCACCTGTGCTGAGCTATAATGGAATTAAGAGGCTGAAATACAAACTGTGCTTTCTGAGAGTGTGTGTGTGCTCTGTGTGTGGTGTCACATTTCTGAGAATTGGACCAGGCATCTGTGTACAGCCAGCTATAAACTGAAATAGTTGCAAATATCACTTGTATAATTGTGTTTATTCAATGTGTGCATTTCTGTCCAGTAGCAAATGCCATTTCAAGACACAAAGCTTGTTTCTAGGACAGCCAGAAAAGAAATTAGTATAACATTCTCAAGAAAAGTGGAAAAGGGCATAGTAGGTGAGCAGTTCCTATTTTAGCTTTTTCTTCAGTGAATAAAATATACAAATCCTGAACATTTGAGGCCACTAAAACATGCTTCTCCTGTTGATTTGAAGACATTACTGTGGATATTTTTTCAAGGTGTGTGTCTGGGAACAGTTTCAATAGCGTTTTTTCAGCATTATCAGCAGTTGTAGTCTCTGCAGTGTGACAAGGTGCATGGCAGCTCCTGTCAGATGCTTCCTGAACACAAAATGTCACTCTTTATCAACCCCTAATAATCCAAATTGGCTCTCCATCCTGGCAGCCTAGCAGGCTCTTCACACAATGCTCAGCTCTGGGAAACATTCACAAACTTTTGTAAACCTTTGTTGTGAGCTTGGCTCCTTGAAGTTAATTTAAATTAAACTCTGATTTTAGTCACTTGGGCTGATCTTGCAATCACAGTTTTGTATTTTTGCCACAGTTATGTGTTTTATAAATTTGAGCATGAGCAGGTTGAGCTGTCTCTCTTGTGAGCTGGAAAATCTGTGTATTTGTTTTCAAGTTAAGGTTTTTGTGGCTGCTGCTGAAATACCAGGTTGGGTCACATTGTAAATTCTACCTCTGGGAATTGCTGAAGTGTTCCTGGGAGGTCACAGTTCAAGCCCTTCCTGCAGTACTCACACCCAGGTATTTCTGCCCATTCTGGCCAGGAATTTAATGAGCCTGGAGCTTTCCCATACATTTTTCTTCTCTGCTTTACAGATGGTCTCTGGGTTATGCTGAAGGACAGAGGAGCAGCAGAACGGGGATGTGAAATTGCACTGGCCCTGCTGATCAGTGAAGAATTTCAGTTTTTGCTCTTTCTCATGCCTTCCATGGCTTCTTATGGAAAAAGTGCCTCTTCTATTCCCCATCCATCACACAATTATTCAAACTGTTGGAGCAGGTAGTTCTCCTGCTCCTATTTGTACTGCTGATTTAGCTTGTTACCCAGCTCCTCCATGCCTGACAGCTCTCCCCTGGAAAATGTGTATTTTAAGACTGCTTACATGAATAAACTGCCTTTAAAATTCAGGGTTGGGTGATAGTACTATGAAAAGCCAACAGGGTACAAACACTGCATAAAAAAAAAAAAAACTAGTAGGAAGTAGCAGATTATTTGGATGAGATTATGCAAGTGCCAATTATGTACCTTGCAAAATGCGAGTAAAAAATCGTCCCTAAATTTTCCCGCAGGTTTGGGATAAAACTTAGACCTCCAAAGTGCATTTCAGAAAAGTGAGAAGCATATGTTATTGGAGAATATGAAATCCTTGGAGGAACTGAACGCAGCTTGGGATGGGGGTGGTGCTTTGGTTTTAAATGAATTCCAGGCTGGAAAAAATAACATAAGAAAGAAAAAAGGCATTTTTCTTGTGTCCAGCTGAAATGTCATGTGTCTGAATTTGTACTTGTTATCTCTGTTTCTTTCAGTCAAAGATACCACGAATTAACAGACTTTTAGGAACTGATGTTTGTTTTAAACCGGGTATGTCTCTGTCACGATTTTATGCAAAGCTTTTAGGGAAAAAAAAATCGTCCTATTTTAAGATCAGGAGATAAAAAATTCGAGGTAGAAATCTTCTAATTCTTTCTTGTTGTAAGACTTTGTTTTGTGAGTTTACGCCTAATTTCTCCATATTTAATAGGAGAATAATAAACTTTTCCCTATTCTGTGAGCATGGTCTGTCTATTCTGGGAGAAAGGTCCTGAACCATGAAAATGTCGGGTTTTTATGAAACGCTAACTGATGCCTTTGGGCACACTGCCACTTTTAGACAATGCACAAATGGATGCTGGGGAGAAGCATTTCAAACAGCCACGGGTTTTGCTGTGTTCTTCTGCAAACGTTGTTTTCTTAGCAGATTAATTGACTTGACAAAATGCGTCTCTGGAAGCACCCGTCCCTAATGCTTCCAGTAAATATCTCCAGCCCCCCTTTTCAGCGGGAGCTGGTTCGTGTCTGGAAGATTCTGTACAAATGAGGTGATAAGGAGTCACTACAGATAAGATGCGGTTTTGTGCTTTGTGAGGAATTTCATCTTTACTCACTCTGAGGGGCTTTGTCTTCCAGACTTGTGCTGTTCTTGAGCCACATTTGTTACCTCCTTTGAAGTGCTAAATTTTTTTCTAGTGTGTGCATTAACCTAGAAGAGCTTTATTTCTTTCTCTTTTGAGAAACAGAGGATATTAAGAGTGTGAGTGCGATCTAAATGAGATCTGTATGACTGGGAAAACGTTAACTGTATTAAAAGTGCTGCCCAGATACCAACACCTCCCTTCAATCAATAAGTTGTAATTATTGAGGTCAGTAGGTCTCAGTTCTTCTTTGACCCTAAGAAAGCCCCCACACATTCTCCTTTCCTACCAGTACAAAAGAAAAACCAGCTGAGCAAATTCCAAATTGCGATCTGTTCCTCTTTGCCTGCTCAGCAGTGTATAAAAATGAAAACACAAACGTATTTCTTGCATTCTTTATCTAAAGAGTATATTTTACTTTAAATGATGTCTGGCTCATCTAGTCTATCACATATGAGTAATTATTTTATTTTTTTTACTTTGTCGAGCATAAGTTTCTTCTGTCTGCAAAAAGTTCTGTGGATTTTCATTCCTTCCCATTCTCCCAGCTCTAAGCTGCCCCCAATTACAAGCAAGCAGAGGTCACACAAAGTGACTTTTTAGAGTTTGTCTGCTGTAGTAGCTCTGGGGCTTGCACTTTCACTGCCTGCTTCTCAGCTTTCACAGCTTACCTGTGAGATTCAGGATTTCTCAGACATGGAAATGTCACTGACAGTTTGGCTCAGTGTCAGTGTTGTGGATTCTAGACTCGAGCTGTCAAACAAACTGTAGTGCAAAAGGAAATGGAATTATTATTCCTCCACTTAAGATGGCAGATCATAGATATTTGCCTGTGTCTGGAACTCTTTGTGTCAAAATTTGTGCTTCATCCACGTGTAAATATTTCACACCCAACCATTGGAACACTTCTGTAGAACTGCACTTGACCCAAATTCCTGCCATGGGAATTTGCCCCCAGAGCTCCTGGCAGCCCAGCTCCATCCCAGATGGAAATGAAGGCACTGCAGGCAGTGGCAGTGCCACTTGTGGAATATCAGAGGATTTTCAGATGGTGAGGGAGGCTTGGGAAGGAGCTCACAGAGATTCAGAAGGAGAACAGTGCAGAGCCCCAAGCACAGCGTGGGAATCATTCTTACCAAGAAGAATGACCAAGAATTCATACCAGGAATGGCAAGCCATTTCCTGGATTTGGGGAGGTTTTTTTGGTGGAAAGCACACTGGATGGGCTGTTCTGTTTCCCCCATGAGCTGGAACAGCTGCTGGGAGCTGAGGGCAAGCACAGGGGCACCATCACCTGCCTGGTCACTGCTGCTTCTCCCATCAGCAGCATGACCAGGGATTGTCCCACCTTCCTCAGCTCCTGCATTGTCTGATCATCCCAGCACCATTTTTCACTGCACTGTCTGATCATCCCAGCACCATTTTTCACACCAGTGCCCTCCTGGGACTGCACCTGCCACGGGCTGCTGCCTTCCAAACCTCAGCATCACCCTGGGCTCCCACAGGGCTGGGAAGGACATCCCCGATGGCACCAGACAGAGCCCAGCTCTTTTGGAAGGAATCTCTGAAATAGCAAGATGTCAATCCATTTAGTGTGAGTGTTCTTGCTGTGTCTCCCCAAATCCATTTTCATTTCCACTGTCATTTCCTTCCTCAGTGGAATACAAACTGATTGACAAGAAACAAGGGCTTAGGGAAGAAGGAAATGCTCAGGAATTCAGTTTTGTCCATGCATTTGCTTTTCAGCCTCTGAAATCCCAGGGTCTGCTGAGCCTGGTGATCTGCTCCTGTCCCTGCCCCCGTTCATGTTCCCCATCCCTCTCCCTCTTTGTATTTCAAAAGCCCTGGGCATTTCCTCTCTTTATTACAATAATTCCTGAGGGCAAAAATTCTTCTGCTGTCCATTGAACCCAGTCACTCTCACACTCCTGAGAGTCAGCAGAGCATGGTATTGAGTGATAGGTGAAGGATACTGAACCAGAGGGAGGCATGGCATAGGTAAGGATGGCACAGCTGAGTATGGAAAACACTGCACAGGTAATCCTGGCACAGGTAATCAGAAAATACTGCACGGGTAATCATGGCACAGGAAATCAGAAAATACTGCACGGGTAATCATGGCACAGGAAATCAGAAAATACTGCACGGGTAATCATGGCACGGGAAATCAGAAAATACTGCACGGGTAATCCTGGCACAGGTAATAGAAAATACTGCACAGGTAATCATGGCACGGGAAATCAGAAAATACTGCACGGGTAATCCTGGCACGGGAAATCAGAAAATACTGCACAGGTAATCCTGGCACAGGTAATAGAAAATACTGCACAGGTAATCATGGCACGGGAAATCAGAAAATACTGCACGGGTAATCATGGCACAGGAAATCAGAAAATACTGCACAGGTAATCCTGGCACAGGAAATCAGAAAATACTGCACAGGTAATCATGGCACAGGAAATCAGAAAATACTGCACAGGTAATCATGACACAGGTAAGGATGGCACAGCTGAGTATGGAAAATACTGCACAGGTAATCATGGCACGGGAAATCAGAAAATACTGCACAGGTAATCATGGCACAGGTAACAATGGCACCTTTTCTCAGCACATTTTCATCCCACAACTGAGATTTGAAAATGCTGTTTTTAGCATGGTTTCTCCTGTGAGGAGAAGCCCGTTCTCAGACATCTTGGAGTGCTTGGTGGGCAGATGATTACAAAATTGATTTGTACCTAATGGACTTGGGCTTCCTGCAGTTTTTCTCTTAGTCTCTTCCACTTCAGCACCACGTTCAGTATTTTTGGAGCTCTCCTGAAGTGTTAACAAGCTCATCCATTTCCTCCCACCTCCAATTGCCTCTTCTTCCACAACCTTTTCAAACCCTTCCCATGCTCTAGCTGAAAAATAGACAGCAAGCACCATAATTAATTCTGGTTAATTATTTGTTGAAGAGAGAACTATGGAACTGACACAGAGGCCTTTGCTGTAGGAAGATGCACTGATTTTGATATTGTATCTCCATCACTGCTAATTCCCTGTCCCCTGCACCTCTCCCAGTCAGGAATTCAATGGTCTCTGCTGTGTTTTTGTCATCGTGCTGTAATTGGTCAATCAGCTCCAAAGCTCCCAGGTATGAGTGACATCCCGCAGAGTGCTGGGTGCTTAAACTGCCAATTTGCACTTCACACTGCCATTGTGGCAGCTGTCTTTCCTGAGAAAGGGAGGCAAAAAAAAATTCAAAATGAGCTTCTAACAGCAGCTAGAGAGAGTTTCTGGTGAATATTGGAGGCATTTTTGAGGTGTCTCTGTAAATCCCTGCTCTGTTAGGCTGCAGGACAGCAGGGCATGAGGAGGGGTCACTTGTGGTGTAAACACCTCATAAACAGTTCACCCAGCATGTCTGAGCTCAGGTATTCTGTGGATGGAGTCAAAGCCTGGAGGGAGCAGCTGGAATTATCACCCTCCCGAAATGTGAGGGATGCAAAAGGAAAGATGAGCTTTGTGCAGAAGAGCAGAAGCTGATGGGCTGCTGATGTTTAAGTGTTCATTTTTACAGCCTTGGTCCGTGTATGTCGTGCTGGCTTGCACATTTAATCTCCTTTCTGAGCTGTTGGGTGATGCTGAAGGAGTCAGAACAATACAATGTACAGTGCCACCACAAGGTACAGTGCCACAAAAATCAGCCTGGACCTGAGCACTGAGTTATGGATTTGTCTGGACAGAGGGTTTATTGTGTCCATGGCCTTAGCAAAACAATTCCTGTTAATTCCTGTTGGCTCTTCATGTGCATGAAGCCACACATTTTGCACAATTAATATTTGAATAATTATCGGATAATAACGACATCAAATAATTCACATTTTCCCACTGCCCTGGCAGTCTGTGTTAGAGAATTTCTGGCTGGAGCTGAAGGTGAAGCCCATGTTGATATCCCATGTATCAGTGCTTCCCTTTGCTGTCTGGCCCTCGTGCTGGCAGGCTGGCACATTCCTGCCGCATTCCATATTCAATATTCCATATTCAACTCCAGGTATCTCCTTCCCAAAGCAGTGGCAGCGCTGCCTGAGCTGTCTGTGCAGTTCTGCACCTGCTTTGTGACTCTTCCTTCCAGAAAAGAAATGGCAGAGTTAACCGGGGTGGGTGAGTGTCAAAAAACCCCAAAACCCTCATGAGATTTTAATTGGAATGTCCAAACTTTGCACACAGATAGATTGTATCGCTGTGGGTTATTGCACAATTTCTGCTGTTTTAACTCTTTTTGAGAAATTAACTTTCTTAGCTCCTGAAGAAATATGTTGAGGAAACAGGACTTTGGTTTTTTAAAAAATTTCCTGTTGACTGCCTTTTTCCTCCTGCTCTTCCCCGTTGATCCATTTCCATACGCTGCAGGAAAAGCACTCTAAATGAATTGGTAATTCCAGCTAATCTGAAAATAAGGATTTGGAACACAGAAATGGTGAGGCTGAGAAAACTACTCAAAGTCGTGAGCTTGTAAATATTTTAAAGTGATCTTATGCAAAATTCATCCAAAACGTGATTATTCTTCTTCTTTTCCATATTATTTTATATCTTCCTAAATCACTAACTGTCCCTTCCCTTGGCAAAANAAAAAAAAAGAAGGACCGTGCTTATGCAGTTGCAATTCTGAAAATTCAGGGTGGTATTTGCAGCCTCAAAGCCGTGTCAGTTTTCAGTCACAGTCTCATACCTGACATTCCTTTTCAATTGGAATAATCGCAGCAATAAATGAGATGTCTCATTGAGATGTCTCCTGCTGGATCTGCATATGAAATGGGTTTGAAGTGACAGAGCTCTGCTCTAATGAAGGGGTAGAGTTGCACATTGCCACTCCTGGAGCTCTCCACACCCAGCTCTGCATTTTTATTTGTTTGGGAATGCTGGGAGGGGGTGCACTGGGTGAGATTTAAGGTCCTGTCCAGCCCAGCCCATGCCATGTTCTGGATCCCATGGGATGAGCACAGCCACATTTATTCACACACAGCCTGAACCTGCTGGGACAGAGCCCAGCTCTGCTCTGGTGCTGTTTGGTTTGGTGAAATTGTTCTCAGTCAGAATTCTGTCCTCTATTATTCATGAAAAACTGACTGAATTTACTTCTGATCTGATGTATGCACTATATAAATATTCTCCATATGGTTTTTTTACCCATTTTTAAAAAATATGATGATGTGTAACAAAAATTATATGAAGACTTCAGTACATCAAAAGATGTCAATATATGAACCAGGTGCATTCTATAGTACAATAAAAATAGATAAAATTCAGTGTAGATCAAAGAAATGTCATAAGCTATTGCTACATTTCAGAAGTAAACATTACTTAAAAATTTATTAAAATACATCAAAATTATTTCAAGGCATAATTTGGAAGAGAACTTGATATGATTTGCATTTGATTTTTATGGAATTTTAAGAATAAAGGCAATTTTTCTTGAGAGAGTCCATTATTTCTAGAAACATGGTTTCTGTATGACAGAAAAATTGACTGCACCATAAAGTTAAAGGAGACAAAAAATGTAGGAAACCAAAATTGCTTTAATGACCTCTGCTTGGCTGCCTTTTTTTTTTTCCTTTCTTTTCCATGTTCCTTTTCCTTTTTGTATAAAAGTCACTTGAAATTTAAATATTAGATTTATAAATCAGTTTGTGGAAAACAGGAGGAGAGGCTGAAATTTATGGGTGATTTAAAAGTCCTTTTTCTCCCATTATTTTTATTTATATGCACGCACACATATTCCAAACTTTTAATTGCTGAAGTGTTGCTAAGTAAGCACATTGTGGTTGATTTAATGGTCTCCTTGTGATATTTTCCATCTCCTGTTTCCCGTGGTCATTAAGTGAGGAAAGGATTTCACGAGCAGCTGGTGACAGCCTGTATGACACAGAAGCAGTGCACAGACTGTCCCACAGGGCACAGAGATGTCACATCCCGGACAAAACAGACCTGAAGAGTCTTGATTTCAACAAGAAACAGGGCTTTTCTATCCAGTATTAAAAAAAAAAATGTATATATATAGCAAAATATCCAATTTTATTTTACATTATTTGGTGTGTTCTCCATTTCTCTTTAGAGCAGTACAGCAGGATAAACTTTTTAATTTAAAGTGTTTTAAAAAATACCTTAGTATCAATTTTTATATTTATTTTTATGTTGAAGCCAGAGTGCAGGAATTGAATTAAAACCTTTGAATGGATTGAAACATGTTAAGCCACCCACATATAGAATGGGAGTTTACGTAGAAGAGTAAGCACAAGTGTGAGTATAAGTTTAGATGTAAGAGTTTTAGGATAAATAAGTAAGTCAGTAAGTTTCAGTGAGAGTTGCAGTGTTTTTAGTAAGTAAAAAGTTTAAGATGCCAGAGTAGAAGAACAAGTTCTAGTGAAGGTTATCAAACACACTGATGTTTTCAGTAGAAGCTCCAGAAGCTCCTTGCTAGACTTAGACAAAACAGAATTTCAGTGAGAATATTGCTTACATTTTTTAGATAGAACAAGACAGATCATATATGTGGTTTGTATTTATCCTAGCGTGTTAAGAAATCAGAATTTTCATAAGAAAATGGTTTGAATTTCCGTGTTAGCTTAGTGCTGTGCCTTTGAAGGGTGTGTCCAAAGGTCTGAGAGGGATCACCCCACAGCTGGTGCTTTATCTGCTGCTGGATTCCCACAGAACAGCCCCAGGGATTCTCGGTGCCACTGTGTGCACCTCACACCCAACCCCAAACTTTGGGGCAGCTCCTGGCTGGACTTTGCCCATTAAATTTTGCTTCCTCCCCACAGGTGGGAAGTGTGAGTGTTCCTTCACGCTTGCGTGACCTTTGTCATCCAAGCACTTTGCTGGCTTTTATTCCATCACTTTATCCAGCTCTGGTGTTTGCCTTCTCCCTTTCTCCGCCGCGAGAGCACAGCTCGTAGCTAATGTCCCTTAAATCCCACAGGAGCACAACGACCCAGGATAAAAAAAGAAAATTTTATATTTTTTAACTTCCTGACCCAACATTTCTCTGAGAACAGAGAGGTAAAAGAAGATATCAGGGTAGGGAGACTTGTGATCACCTATGGTTAGAGGGTAAGGAGGCAGAAAAGCAATTTTTGTGCTGGAGGCTGCTGACCACGGCTTCAGGAGCTGGAGGAATCATAGCTAGAGGTTTAAATAAGCCTTTGTTTTTTTAAAAAAGTCAATGGCTGTTAAGGGGGCTGAAATTGAAAATTGACTAAGCCATTGACTTCTGGAGAAGAAAGGTATCATGAAAAATTCTCTGAAAAGAAGGAAGATACCAGTTTTAGAACCAGAGGAAAATAATTGCCAAATGAAACCACTTGTTCCCTCCTTTTGGGGATTTGAAAGTCTTCCTGGAGGGAATCCTTCCTCTCAAATTTGCAGCTCCTTTTGAGGAACCCTTGCAGAAAACTACTGGCAGTGGAATAGCTGAAACTTCTGGAAACAATTGAATCTTTCAATATTGCACTGTTGGTTTGTGCAAAACCAGTATAGAAAAAAAAAAAAAACAACCCACCTTTCCTCCTGTACAATCCTACAGGAGGCTCAACCCCAGCCATCCTCAACCCTTCTAGACAATTATTCAACCTTATCACTGTGGTGGGATTAAAAATAGTTCAGGAAAGAATTATGGAGTGTTCAGGACGATCTTGCATTCCAGCAATTTTGTAAATCAGACTGAGAACCGTGCTCAGAGGAGGATAATTCCAGGTGTGCATGCCCTGGAGAGGGCCAGGCTGGGCTGGGTGAGCTCCCAGGGATTTTGAGGAAGAACAGCCCTCCCCCATCCCCAGGCACTTGCAGTGTGGGATTTTTATTCTCTAAATTTAAAGGGCAGCAGCAAAGCAATCTGTTGTTTGTATAGAAGAGAGTGATGGTAAAGAAAGGAAATGCACTCAAGGGAATATCTACTCCACTCGAAGATGGCACTTGAAAAACAAGCAGAGGGAAATGTTTGCACAGCACGAGCACAGAGGCAGGAGGGTCTCCAGAGCAGAGGCTGTGCATGGAGCAGAGAGGAGCTGCAGCTCTGAAATCCTGAATGTGAGAGGATGGGCTCTGACAGCAGGGCTTGGCAGCACTCTGAGCTCTGAGGTGACCTCAGGAGCTTTTCTGTGTCACCCTCAGCTCAGAGGTCCAGGCCAGGTCTCCATCACAGATGTTGATTCACACAATAATGGAGTTGCACAGGGGAAATCTGGGAAGGTCGTTCACAGTAGTAGAGATAACATTCTGGCTGGGAATTTTTTTCTTCCTGGTAGCCTGCCAATGAAGTCTAATATTATCTGCCCCTCTTTTAATAGTTTCAACTAGATATTTCAGGAAAATATGGCCACAAATTTCAATTTTATTGAAGCTGGGATGGATGGAAGAAGAATTTAGAGAAAAAAATCTCAACTAATCATTGGCTGAAAACAAAATAAGCTAAATCATCTGAATGCTGAGGGAAAAAAATTACTGTTTGAAAAAATATTTGATTTTTCCATACCATGGGAAGAAGGGTGATTGATTCTAAGTGAATTTCTGTCTGCATTAAATGCTTTGTGGTACTTGCAAGTGGAGGTGGACTACTTGCTAGTCCTACTGTGAATAAATAGAGCAAAAGAAGGCAATTTGGGGTGAACCCAAGAGTCCTGCTCTGGTTACAGGGACAGGGTGCCTTAAGAGGAGCCCTTTGTGTCACCCAGCTTGGTGACAGCTTCCATTGGCTGTCTCATCTTTTACAGCTCATTGATCAGAAAATATGAATTACTTACATAGCAGAGCTTTTGTCCAGTGTTTTTGGAGTTCTGCCTTTTGGCACCCAGTCTCTCTGACCTGTTCACCTGATCTGAGATCTTCTCCTGACCAATACCTCAGCTTATAGAGCAGTTAGTTTCAGAACCAAATCCTGGGATATTATTTTGCTGCAGAAACTTGCAGCAGAATTACTGTTGGAGACGTACAAGGTGCAGTTATTCCAGCCAGAGCCTGCTTTGTTCCTCTCCATGTTGCAGTTTTTGGGAAGGCTGGGCACAGACAAATCCCCAGTTCTCATCCTGAGGTGGGGTGGGATGAAGGCTGCTCCTTCTCATGGACAGAGTCAAGAGGAAATAAACTCCTGCTGTGCAAGCTGAGGCAGGGATAAAATAGTGCAGGAAAGCTCCAGTGCAGGGCTGAGGCTGCTGAGGGAACACATGAAACATTTCTGCTAGAGACACAGCAGAGCATGTGATAATTCTGCAAGCCCTGAAGAGCAGCTTGATTGAGAGCAAGCCTGGGAATTAGGGAAAACCCTGCAAGGATGCAAGAGGAAGATGGTTGTTTACAAATCTCCTTTATTTCTGATCTCTCTCAGTCATTTTTAATTCTCCCCAAACTAAAAAATATTTGTTCTGTTGCATATTTAAAAAAAAAAAAAAAAAAAAAAGGCATTTGAGCTTAAAAGCTGTTCTGATCTTTTTAGATATGCTTGTTTTTAAGAAAAGGTCTAGATGGATTTTTGTCAAAGCTCCAACCAATTTGAGCTCCTGTCTGTGTAATAGGTGCTGGCTTGTTTGTCTGTGCTCTCAGTGAGTATTGCTGTTTAAAATGCCATTTGTGCTTGCAGATATTTTTTTTTATGGAATTATGGGACTGAAGAAATAAGATTTACAAAAACTGTGGATTTTGGTCTATAACACAACAGTCCTGAATTTAAATTTTCCTTTCCATCATTGTTAAATGAATGATGGGTGGATATTGAACACTCCTGCATTTGGAGCAAGCAGGAGAATGGAGCCAAAGAGGTTTTGTGGCAGGATTGTGAGTGCCTTTCCCATTTGTTCTGTGCCAGGTGACCCCAAGGGCTGTAGGGCTCCTTTTCCCAATTGTTGATCCCACCCTGAAAGCTCCAGCCTGCACAGGACTTTGATATCCCTGCTTTGATCCTGTCCCTAAGCAGTAACCTCTGAATTGTATTCGATGACTCCTCTCTCAAAGAGGGGTCAACTGCTGAGCAAACACTGATGCAGGCTGTGAAGGTGTTGTGTGATCAGCCTGGTTCAGAGCAGCCAAACCACCCAGGAGCTGGTGGTGATCTCACGTTTTGTGCTGGTTTTATTGCTGCTCCCATAAACGCTGGCAGGTTCTTTTCTGGCAGACAACACCCAGAGGTGTGTTGGTGCAAGATTAGTCAGTGTGCTCGGAGGATTAAGAAATGAGTGTCCAGGAATATTCTGCAGCCCCTGCTCCCTGTGGTGTGTCCTCAGCACAGATTTTAGTCCAGTGCATTCCCAGTGCTGGGGGCACCTTGTAGCTCCTAAAGGAGATGGATTTAAAGGTGGAATTTCCTCCAAATGGGGACAAAGTCATTGCTCTGTCCCAGCACCTCGATATGAATTGTTCAGCAAAATATATTTTCAGCTGGAAAAATGCCAGTTGTTAGGTTCTTCCAGGTCTTGTCAAGTGCTTTAATCACTGGACCAAATCTCATGATGGGCTCTGGGGAAAGTGTCAGCAATTACAAGAAGTGGGATGGCTCCTGAAGAGAATGAGAACTCTTGAGGCACACCAGGGACAGCTCAGACACCTGGGCAGGTATTTAAATAATGAGCTGGAGAAGGGGCTCTGCTGGGTGGTCTTTCTATAAAAACTTTGGAACCCCTTTGCACAGAAGGCTCTGGATGTAAGAGTTTTTACAGATTCAGAGAGAACTGCACTAGTTCTTGGAAGAAAAACAAACCATTGCAGTCGTGCAGTCTGCTGGATACAGGAATGTTTCAGAAGGTACTGAGCTCAGGTTGGTGTCCTACAGGTGAAGACATCAGAGCTGTGACTTTGTCAGTGAGCAGGCAGGGAGCTCAGTGGGTCAGTGTGGCTGTTCTCCTTCTGGTGTGTTTGCTGGGGACAGCAGTGCCACCAGCACGAGGCTGCCACCTCGCAGGTGAGAGCCTTATCTGCAAGATTTATAGTCTGTTTGTGTGGGCTGGGAAATGTTTTTGCAAAACATTTCTGAGCTATCCAACTCTTTGTTTCTCATTACATTGAATTCTTGTTTTCGAGTCAACCTTTCCCTTAAGCGGAAAAAAGAAAACGTGGGGAAGGAAACTCATGGATAAATAATGGCTCAGTGAATGTGCAGAAGAGCAGCTTTGTAAATAGGGAAATAAATGCCATTTTATTATACTTTTAATGTAGGAGGGGCAGAGAAAACATGGGAATGAGGACAAAGAGAAGCAGGAGATTATTTCTTAGAAAGAGACAGAACAGGGAACACTACCATGGCAGAATTCCTTTCCCTGTGTCTCTCTCACCTGGGGCAGCCCTTGCTGGGTTTGTTTGGCACTTTGTGGTGTTTGGGGCCAGGCAATCCCAACTGCAATCACAATTCCAGTTCTCACCCCTGGGCGACATTGCATTCCCTGGGGCTGCCCCCTGCCCCAGGACTGGCTGTAAAACCCAACCACAGCAGAGCTGGGAGCACTCCAGAATCTCCTCCTTGGACGTGGAGCCCCTCTGCCTCCTCTGGAGCCTTTTCTGCTCATTTGAGATGTTCAGAGATATTCCCACCCTGCAGCAGGAGATGTTTGCCCTCCTGATCTGCCATCAATTCTCTGCATTGCTCCTCTCCCCTTCTCTGCTTTCCCATTTTCTTCTGCTCCCACGCTAATGTTGGAGATTAAACACATGAATATTCCAGAAGAGAGTTTTTTATGAGGAGTTTAGTGGTGTTTTGTTGCAGTAACGCTGTCATTGTTTGGGAGGAATGCAATGTTTGATTGTGTTGTTTCTCTTGGTTTAAATGATACATTTATGAACGCTAGTCATGAGCACAGACCAATTTATCGCAAGAAAAAAGGAAAATAAAGTCTTGATGAAACCTTCCAGCTTCTAAAGCTCCTTCTGTTCATTGCTTATGTATGGTTCTGCAGCCCTGGATATTTTTAGATTGGTACTCCCATTGAAACCACAAGTTTTGAAAGTTTAAAGAATGCATTAATACATCTTTATTGAGATCATCTTTGCTCCTACATTGTTCCAGTTTCTTTACATCTACTCATTCGGTAAACTTAAAACTTTGAATCTCTTTTGCTCAGCTTAGCATATTTTATTTTTTTAAATTTTTCTGTCTTCAGAAATATAAATTTTGTAATGCAATAATAGAGTTTGAAAAAAAACCCCCAACAACACAACAACAAAAACAAAAACAAACACACACACACAAAAAAAAACAAACCCCCCCAAAAAAATCTAACAGTTTATTGACTTGGAATGACTAGGAATATGTGCCTTGCTGTTTGCTTGGCTAAGCCACATCCCAAGAAACCTCTCTTTACTCACACTCTCCACTTCAGTGTGCTGTTTGCTCAGAATGCTCTTCTTGAGCAGGAGTTTTTCATTTTTATCACCTCCTCTTTGCTTTCCCCAGAGCGCTGTGAGCCTGCCAAGCCCTGATGATTTCCATGAAGTGCCATGACCAGTGAAAAACGAGCCTGTCCCATCTCAAGGTGATGGCAGAAGCTCTGTGTGCCTTTCCTGTGATCTCAGAAATGTTAATTTGGGTTTCCTGGGGCTGGGAGCTCCTGCTCAGCTCTGAAGGAGCCCCATGCACTCACATCTGTGGAGGCTCTGCTGCGTGCCCAAGCCTCCAGGACGCTCCCCATGCACACACCATGGGCTTTTCTAGGTCAGTGAGCATTGCAGGAGAAATCCCTGCTCTGACCCCATCTGCTGAGGCGTCAGGAGCTAAACAGATTGGCAGGGCAGGGTCAGGATGCATCGAATCCTGGAGGACATCAGATGCTACTTAGCCAATTCAAAGCAGCTTGACATTCCTTTCACCAGTGACACTTTATTTCTCTGTAATGGTTGTGTCACAAAAACTAACTGCAGCAGACAGATTTGATATGAATTTCCTGGAGTAGTTTCTGAAGAGGTGGACAGGGTTTAATTCTAATATATATTGTGCTCTGGTTGGTTCGTACAACAAACTACACGGCTTGGAAGTGGAATAAATCTCTGGCTCTTGCAGTTTTTCCTGAACACATTACTGGGTCATGAGGGAAGAGATTATGTGCTTTGAAGTATTGTGGTTTAGTAGTCAAATCACAGAGGTGATAGATAGGCCTCCTGCATTCTATTTTCATAAGTATTATTTGCTATGAATAAAAATCCCATTGCACTTGCTCTGACTTCTCCCTTGCATTCCCTGGAGTGAAAAAGTGGAGCTGCAGGGAGGGAGGGAGCTCAGGAGCTCCCTGGGCCCTCTCCTTGTGCAAGATGGAATCAAAGCACAAATAGATGCTGGCAAAACTCATGCTAAAAGATCTCTAATGATAGTAACTTCACACCTTCCCTAAGCAATCTGTTCCGGGGCTGCAATAATGTAATTTTTTTAGGCTGGGTTTTTAGCTCTTCTAACCATGAAAACAATGTGGTGGAGTGCAGGAAGGAAATGGGTGGATTTTGCATGGAGAAGCATTGAAGTTATTTTTTCCTAGACAGCACAAATTGCTTCTTTTCCCATTTATTGTTATGGTAAAAACATCCCAACCAGACTTACCAGTACTATGTGTGTGTGCATATGTGTGAATTCATATATATATATATATATATATATATATTTACATACACACATATATATACATATTTATATGCTTGTGTGTGAATTCATATGCATATTTATGTATATGTGTGTGTGTGTATATATATATATACACTGAAAACCTTAACACCAGCAACATTATTTAGAAAAAAACCCATTTTAAATTGTTAGAAATTTATATCCCTGAAGCTGAAGCAGCAGAGAAATTTATTTATTCCCTGCATTTCTCTTTGCCAAAATTTGAGCTCATTAGTTTGTACATTTTGTCTTCACCTTTAGAGATGATCTAACACTTTGTGCTGTTGTAGAACATAAAGAATCTGGCATTTATGATGTGTTTTGTTCTTCTATTTCTCTTTTCATAGCAAATTCTTGATGGTTTTGCTTTACTTTCATTGGATTGGCTTTATCAGGACAGAATTATCTTCTCTAAATATAATAGAATTGTATTTATTGTTAAATGCCTATGTTAAACTGCATAGAAAGTAATTTCATGCAGAACATACATATTTGAAGGTGTGTGTTAATGGTATTTTATTTTCTCCTGTGTACTTAGAGTCTTCTTTATGAAACTCATAATTCTGTGCCGTGAATCCCAGGCAGAAGTTCCTTAGCTACTGATCAGGTAGGAATTGAGGAATTGCAGTGGTGCACCATGAATACATCTATGAATCATGGTATAATTATCCAGATAATTCATTTATAAATTGACCTGTGGAAGTATTGTATGCAGCTGGAGAGGAACCTCAGCTTTTCATGATGCTCAGCTTCAAACACAGGGTTATTCAGCTCAGGCACTTCAGTTTCCTTTAATCTCCACAAACTACTGTTTCCAAAAGCATCATTGATCATCCCTCTCCAAAATTGTTCTTCCCCTTAAGGACTGCTGGTCTTTTTTCCCTCCCACTTTTTTCTCTATTGTACATTCATTTAGATATGCAAATTCTCTGATTGATTTGTCCCCCCCTCCCTTTGGAAACAAAGTTTTCACTTAGATTCTTTTTTGCTTTTCAGTTTTACTATAAAGATTGGGTGCAACCATAAATCCTAGAGTTTCAGAGATCCTAGATTTTTATTTCTTTTTAATATATTTTATCATCTGCTAGTAAAACAGAAAAAAATAGCAGCAATTTTGGCTAAGGCTCTAATATGAAACTCTATCCTGGCCTCTATTTCGTGCTGGTTTTAATCCATAAAACAACTTGTTCAATGGCATCATCCTGAGTCTGACATGGCACATGGAGTATTTGATCTGTGTGTGTGTTTGGAGGGCTCTCCTCAGCAGGTGACACCAAGGGTGCTGCTGCCCACACTGCCCAGGCTGCCCAGAGCAGCAGAAGAATGTAAAACATCCTTGGATTGCTCCTGCTCTCATTTTGGAAAAAAAGGATTTTTTTTTTCCTGGAGTCATTAGCAGACCTGTATCCTCAAACAATCATTTCCCATCTCAGGTTATTTTATTTTATAATTCTGTGCTGGAAAAATTGGTTTAAATGCTTGGCTGGCTCAGATGATGTTTAAATTTTAATCTGCAGTGGATAGCAAGGGTGGAATTCCTTTGTTATCTTTTCAGCATTTTATATTATCCAGTGGGAATCTTGTGCAACTTCACAGGAGACCCATCTGTTTTACTGTTCTTCTCATCATGTCAGTCAGAAAGTCACTCCTGGTCGTAAGAAGAGCCACACATTTTTTGTGGATCCACAGAAGAAAATGATCCTCCCCTACCCTGTCCCATGAAGAGTTTTTGTTCTAAGAATTCTGAACAGAACCTTCAGTGAGTTACCTTTGAAGTCAGATTTTAATTAGCTGATATAATAACTATTGACTTTTCTTTAGGGATATGCCAGTTTTATTGATATGACAATTAAAAGCAGAAGGATTAGTCTATTAAAGAAGTACTAATTGACTTTCATCTTACCAGGCTAAACAATTAAGAGCTGATTGGTCAAAATAAAGTGAGCTGTATCTGTAATTATTGAACTCAGGATTTCACTTCTTCTCCCACTTTTTTTTTTTAATGTTTTTGCTTGAATAATCTGCTGAATTGATAGATAGATGTTTTTGAGTGGATTTTAATAGAGTAGCATGAATAGAAATTGCAGAAGGAGTTTGTGTTTATTGCTGATGCAGCAGTGGAATGGTTTGCACACAAAAAAGAAACCTTCCAGAGATCTGGAAGTTGTTCCATTTCTATGTGCAGATTGGCTTAACCATGTTTTCCAGAAAGATAATTATTCATTAGGCTTCATTTTGTATCTTATTCATCTCCTCCCTGTGATGAGTGTGGATTCTTCTCTTTGAAAAGTGCAAGCTCGGCCTGACAATGATTTTTGTTGGGAGTTGGTTCCTCTTGTCCTGTGAGTTCCTTTTGCCTGGACACAAATGACTGCACAAAACACAAAGTACTCTGTTGGGTGATTTTGTCTTGGCGTTTTCTGCATTGTCCTAACAAGCACCATTTTCTGATTTGAAGTAAAATCTCAAGTAAAATCTCAGGCACGAGAGTCATCCCTTTCTGTTTGGGGAGAAACAACTTCAAAATCTTGAAAATATATAAATCCAAAATTGTTATAACAGCAGAAGTCTAATGGCAACGGAATGAGTTAACACATTTTTCTTCTATGCTATAAAGTTAGAAAAATAATTTTCCCATTAAAGTTAAATTTTAGTTGTGTTGCTGATTGAGAATTGAAATGTTTAACTGCTAAACTGAAATTAAATTCCTGCTGACAGCTCTTATTTATCACTTGTGCTAAGCATTGATCTCCCTCTTCTTCCCATCCAGGGCACTGATGGAGCTTCAAAAACAAGATCGAGGAAGACAAGGTAGGACTTGAAGATATGAATTGCTGTTAAAGATCTTGTTTTGTTGATTTGGATTCAAATTTTGCCAATTGCTCCACTGCTCAGGCTTTGGATTCTTCTTGTGAAAGTGTAATGTGATTTTATTTTCATGAGAAAAGAACATTTTTTCGATTCTCTGCAGATTTCTATCCTTTCTGGCAGTGGGTACCTGCAGTTTTCAGTTTTTCTGCTTGTCCTGGGTGCTGTAGGACAGTGGAGGACGTTGGCATTTCAGAACTTTTGCACAGTTTAAAAGTGATTTTATTCTTTCTCTGTACCACACTGTGGGTGGAGTTGGGGTTCTTGCACATTGTGGAGTGGGAATATCAGTCTGGAAGGTGAAGAATTGGGTCAAAGCCCGGGATTCTGACACTGACTGTCACACAATTAATCAATTAATTAATTCATATCGCAAGATCCAGCATTACCTGAGCAGAAAGAAATATGGCACTGCTTTGTTTCCTCAGTCACCAATAAAGAAATCACTCATTTCTAACCATAACAATACTTACTTCTTAAAAAAATGAAATAACACGGTAAGTTTTCTATTATCCTTTTAGCTGAGCATTTTGTTTTGCTGCAAGCAAATCACCTGAAAAATTACCTGCTGAAATAGAATTTTTTTCATTACGTACACTCAAAAGAGACTACTTTAAGACACACTTGATTTGACAATGTAAAAACAAAAATTCCAATAGTTATCACAAATGCTTTATTCCTTAGATTATGCACTCTGCTTTATATTTTTCAATGCAGGCCAATGTTCTCCAACTAACCATTTCAAAAATCTTTAAAAGTATTTACAAATGAAACAAAGAACCCCAAAAGAAGTCCAAGAATCTTTTCAAAATTCATTGAAGTAGCTCTCTAATTATGTATTCAAGCTGAATTATCTTCTCTTTTTCCCTTCATTACATTCACAGTGAGAAGCAACATGTTTCATTTAAATAAAACCCTCAGTGTGGTAAATCAGGCTGTATATTTATATAGGACTTTCAGAGAAATCTGGGCATTGACTATTCCAACTGTAGGTCAATTATATATCTTAAAAATGAATACATGGGATAAATAGTGATTTAAATTGACAGTGTCAATCCCTCCCTGAAGAAATGGAATAACGTGGTACATGGGAGAAAAAATATCTACAAATAACAATTGAGAACGACACCTAGAGCAGATCAACAGACTAGAGGTAAAACTACAAAAAAAATCTGAGTTTGAAAAGTTTGAAAATTAATAATGTTTGGAATGTTTTTAATTAAAAATTTGAGGCAGCTGTTCAGCTATGAGGTGTTGCATAATCCAGTGTTCATTTATCTAAGTGGAAATGAATAAGAAAATTGATATGAGGAAAACCCTTGGAGTGTGAAATTCCCAGAGTTATCTATAAAAAGTTGCAGTTCTGTCTGTCTCCCCTATAGCAGTGGAAGCCAGGTAAGAAGAGCAGATTTGTGATTCAATCCAACATGTCACAGTCTCAGAGGTTTCTCTGCATCTTTCCAGCAGGTGCTGAATGCAGAACTTCTGTGGAAAAGCTGTTGTGGGTTTGGGAGGTTTGTGTGGACTGCCATGAAGTTTGGAAGGGAAAAAAGGAGAAAAGAGCTGAGCAGTGTGTGATGGAAGTGAAGTCAGAGTGATTTTATTGGTTCCGTTTTCATGTGGGTCACTAAATATCTCAACTCTCATCACCAGAGCTGCTGAACAGCTGCAAATATGTAAAAATCAGGGCATTTGTGGTCATTCCCAGTTCCTAAATGGAATGCTTGCTGTCATTTGGTGTTTTCAGTGGTGAGGAGCCAAACCTGGAGCTGACCGGAAATTTTTTAGTCAATGAAGTGTTTTTCTAAAAGAGAATCAAAAGTAAATTATGAAGTCTCGTTGATGCCATTATTTGCCAGGCTGTGCCTTCTGCTGGGAGCTGTTCAGGGCTGGGGAACTCTGGATATCTTTGAAAGCTCAGGAGGTGCTGGGTAGGTGTGAATTCGTGCCCCAGGATTGCACATCCTGCCCTTGCCTGGGAGCAGAAGGGAAACCTTCCTGTGAGGCTGGAGAGGAAATGTCCCCTCACTTCTCCTCTTTGGCAGGGCTGGTTTGAATCTCTGCTGCTGGGAGACAGAAAGAACAAGAAATAATGAGAAATAAAAGGAAATATGAAGGAATATCTATCAGACAAGGTGACTGTCCTTACAGGCTGCCTTGAGGAGGATCCTTTCCTCGAATCTCTGATCTGAGCATCCTCCTGCCTCCTACTCAGGATTTCTTTCTTTTTCTCTTTTTTCTCCCTTCTTTTATCATTTTAAAGGTTTTTGTCTGCCTTTTTAACGCAAAGTGGGTCATCTTCAACTGCAAGCTGTTAAGCTTTTGCAATCCAATTTTCAAGAAAATTAACCAGCTCTTTCTTACCCAGATCATATGGGAGCCCATGTAGCCTGAGGATTTCATCTTGGATCTACTTCTCAAATATTTCTACTCTGGTCTATAAGATTTTATCTCCTTTCATTAGAATTGTCTATTCAGGCTTTTCCTCAGCTTTCAAAAAGTTCCATTTTTTTGTCTTTCTATCTTCTATTCCCCTAATTTGATTCTTCTCAAGCTCTTGAGAGGCCCAAGCTCTCTTTGACACCTTAAAATCTGCAGGAAAAAAAAATTCTTAGGAGCACTTCTAATCATGCTTTTTGCTAATTAGCTGGTTCTCAGAAGATGGTTGTTGTCTCTTCCAATATTGTGATGTGATAAAGTCTCAAAACGTTCATCTGTGTGATATTAATGCTTTAATATTTAAAGTCATATTCACTTAGCTCCATATTTTGACAGATTTCTGTAAATTTCATTGCTGTGCAACAGGAAAAAGCAAATTAACAAATGTGGCCCTCTCTGGCCTGATGTCAGTGTTTCTGGATAAATATCTTTAAAATTTCCTCATCTGTGAAGAAGCAAAAAAGGAAGCAGAGGGGAGCTCCAGAGGATGCTGTTGAGAAGGGAAGCAGTGAAAGGAAGCTGTGAAAGGATGGGAATGCCCCAGTCACCCGCACAGGACATTTGTGCCTTCCCAGAGAGCCACAAGGAAAAAAAACAAACCAAGCCCTTGCTGTGCTGGGGCTCAGAGTGTTCCAGGCAGATTTGGGAGCAATTTCCTCTCTGAGCTCATAGGGCAGCACCGAGCTCTCCAAAAGCAGCACAGGGACATTTCCTCATCTTCAGTCAGCAGAAGAATTGCCCTGGGTGCTCTGCAAAGGGTGGGCACAGAGTTTGGGAGCAGCCCCTGCTCCCTGCAGCTCTGGGTGAATATTTGTGAATACCTGAATATTTGTGCAAAAAGATTTTGACAGCTGAATTCTAGGGGCATGATTAAGTATTATTGTAGTGGTCCTCCTGTGGATTCATCTATTTTGGTTTGTTTATGGGCTGTACACTGTGGGAAGGTGCCAGAATTCCCCCTCTTTTTGTTTGGTATAAATTCTGGAGCAGCCCCTGCTCCCTGCAGCTCTGGGTGTTGCTGGTCCCAGAGGTGCAGCAGTGACCCTGCTGGCACCACGAGCTCCTTGTCCACTCCTGCAGCAGCATTTGCATTCAAAATCTTCATTGAGCCCTGCAGGAATTAATTATATTTTCGTTGGAAAGGTAGCAAATAGTAAGGTCCAGAATACATTTGACAAACAGATGAAATGCTGAAGAACTAGAGGGAGAAAAGTAGCAAAAAAGGGGAAAGAATCTTCAATTTAGAAACAGTTTTACATGGATTGAAAGTACATGGAAACAGTTATCAGTGCCTTCAATTGCTCTTAAATCATTAATTTAATATAGGACATTGCTAATTTTGTCTAAAGAAAGATAGCTATTACATTTACTATGGGTAGAAAGAAATATATCAAGTAAAACAAGGATCCTTTGAACAATTCTTATTATTTTTCTTCTCTCCAGAATTAATTCATGTAGTAGGCATGCATTTCAACACTGAGTGAAATTCTCTCTTTTCATCAGTTTGATGGGATGCTGTCAGGATGATGGATCAGATTGGGTCTTTGTAAACATTTAACCACAGCATTTAGGCATTGCCCACTGCAGGACCTGTGCTGGGGAGTTTCACTGCTCATTAGTTCTATTAGTTTAACTTTTTCCTCAGCAGCCTGCTGTGTCAGATGATGATCAATAGTAAAACTTCTCCAAAACTACTGCCTGGTGAAATAAAAGTATCCAGAATGAGAATCAATGAACTTCAAACAGAAACAACTTTCAACAAAATCCTCTTTAGTTACTGCTTCTCTATGCAGCTGCAAAATTTGGAAGAATATAAAGTTAGTGCATCAAGATCTCAGGTGTTTCTATGTTTACTCTCTTTATATACCTGAATATTTGTGCAAAAAGATTTTGACAGCTGAATTCTGAGGGCATGATTAAATATTATTGTAGTGGTCCTCCTGTGGATTCATCTATTTTGGTTTATTTATGGGCTGTACACTGTGGGAAGGTGCCAGAAATCCCCCTCTTTTTGTTTGGTATAAAATTGTGGTGAATAGCTGAGGGGTCAGGAGAGAAGTGAAGCACTTCAAGGACAAGTTTAAGACACATCTTGATTTGTGTGGTGTCAGCTTCACAATGTGGAAAGCTACAGCTGGGGGCTGTCTGCTGTGCAGAGAAAATGTACTCACACTGTCAAAGCCCATGAACAAAACACGAATGACACTGGGCAGCACAGAAGGTGCCAGACAAAAGAAAACCCAGTGAGTTCAGGAAATTACCCAGGTGGGAGCTCTTTGTACTATCATAATGTGAAAATCTGATTAATTTCACAGTAGATAAGGTGAAAAAGTTGATTCTTCATACTGGGTGTCAATAGAAAAGTTCTCTCATCTGTCCTTGCTTGGCTTCTTCCACTGTCACACAGCTTTGGGCTCTCTGGATATTAATCTTCAAGATTTTGGTCTTGGATTTTGCAGCACAGCTGCTTTTTAAAATAAACGAAGCCCAAATCCTGCCATCCCTCAGACAGTCCTTTAAAAATTAATGTATTTTGGGTACACAAGTTCTTGTCTCCCTACAACTGAAGCATATTGCAGGAGCAAACCAAAGTACATGGGCTGATATTTAAATGGAATTTGGCTCTGTTAATGTTGATGATGGAAATTAATAATGAGCAGGATTTAGTGGGGAGGAGGCTCCAATAAGTGCCTGGTACCTTTTATATCCTGTGTTTGGTAATCCCACAGTAACCATTGCTGGCAAGAGGGATGAGCTCTCAATCCCCCAGCAATTTCCCTTACCCCATACAAGGCTTGAATGGGTGAATTTTGTGACAAAACAACTCCTAGCATCTGGAGCTGTAGCGCAAGCACTGTGATCATTTGGATTGTGTGTGTTGGGAGCTGAAACACCTTTGGAAATCTCAACATTTGTGCTGTGTTTCCAGCAACCTCCAGCACAGGGATCCCTGGGGTCACCATGGAATAAAGTGCAGCTGTTCCTGAATGGGCATCCTGGAGCAGTTGTGGCCCTTTCATTCCCCTCACTGCTCCAAAATCTGCAGAGTTCACAGGGTCCTGGCAGTGCCTTCCCTCCCCATCCTCATCTCTTCCTCATCCTCATCCCAGTCCTCATCTCATCCTCATCCTCATCCTCATCCTCATCCTCATCCTCATCCTCATCCTCATCCTCATCCTCATCCTCATCCTCATCCCATCCCATCCCATCCCATCCCATCCCATCCCATCCCATCCCATCCCATCCCATCCATCCCATCCCATCCCATCCCATCCCATCCCATCCCATCCCATCCCATCCCATCC
>PYHW01009577.1:622204-644138 GCA_013186435.1 Turdus rufiventris | reverse complement strand
CCATCCCATCCCATCCATCCCATCCCATCCCATCCCATTGTTCCCATCCCATTGATCCCATCCCATCCCATCCCATCTCCCCAGGAGCTCCTTCCCTGGTGTCACAGGATGCAGAGGACTCTGCTGGCTCAGGGTTTGAGGGCTTCGGCATTCCTGTGGGAAGGGACACTGGTGACACTGCTGGCCAGAGCCACCCAGGCTGTGTATAACACAGTTCTAGGCTAGATGTGAAATAAAAATTAAGATACAGCCCAACCTGGGCCCCTTAATTCTTAACCTATTAGAATTAATGAAAAAGTGAGGAGAAAAATCACTTCTTTTTGTCTCGAGGGCAATACCAAATGCAGTTTGCTAAACAGAAATCAGAGCTCCTCCAGGAGGAAAAATCGCTAAAAATTTAACATTGAAAACCATAAAATTTGTTGTGGGATGAACAAGAAGCAGCAAAGCAATGTTTTGATGCTGGTGGGAGATGGTGTTGGGCAGTGACAGTGAAATCAGGCTGTTCTTTGGTCGATACATCAGAAAGCTCTAATAGATAAGAAAAATAAAGCAAGCCAGTTATTAAAGCCCTGGAGGGCAGTTAGGGAAAGCAGAGAGCAAAATGCATTGCTGATTTGGAAGAAAAAATTCTGCAAGAGAGCCAGAACTTTGATCGTGGAGGAATTTTATTCTGCAGATTTTCACTGTGATAACTATATTATTTCAAATATATTTTGGGATGACAATCCTGCATTGCATATTGAGAGAATCTGTGGAACAATCCATGGCTGTTTGAGAGCTAATCCTGTGAAAAAGACAAGTCTCATCAATAAAGGAGCATGTAGGAACTAGTGATAACAGTATTATCTGAACAGGCACGTTAAGAATAAAGAAAGAAACAAAAGTTTGATTGTGAAGCAGATGATGTTGAGGGAATATTAAAATGCACTGAGATTTTAAGTATCCATGTAATATATAGGGAATCACTTAACAGAGAAATTTGAAATGTTTCAGAAATTGTTAGCAACAATGATATTGTAACTCAGTTTAATTAAATTGAATTAATAAAGAAAAAAAAGGTTAGCTGGTGAGCATAAAGAATAGTGCAAACAATAGCAAGATTATTTCTTCATGATATCTGCAAGAATACACATGGTAAAATATTTTATTATAAGGAAAAATACATGAAATGTAAAGTCATGAGAGAAGTGCAAAACTTGGGTCGTAAAGTACAAGAAAAGACAATACAAAAAGTATTCAACTTTCATTCAATATTTTGCTAGATTTCATTTAATGGTGAGCACTAAAAGGAAGTGATCCAGTGGAGAAAATCTGCTGAAGAGTTGAAAGCTGTTGGCTGAGTTCAATGGTCCTGTGTCTTCTCCTGCCCTAAAATAAAGCAGTGAGAAGTGGGTGGCATGGTGCTGGGCAGAGATTTCAGCCTGCATTTCACATTTCCAGCCTGAACCATGGCAATAAAATCTCCAAAGCAAAGCTCTCCCTTGGTGGAACCCATTGCTGAACTGGGGTTTTTGATTTGGGCTTGCTCTGCAGCTCTCCAGGGATCCTCATCTCACTGATGGGGCACAGAGACATCCTGGTGTTCACACCTTGCTCAGTTCAGCACTCACCCCCTGTTTTACTGAAGTTCAGGCATTCTATCACTCCACACCTGAAATGGGACAGCAAAAGCAATTTTAAATTTCATCTCTGTGTCCCATCTCCTCTCCCCAGGGCTGAGAGAGAACCTGCTTGGTTCAGATGATTGCATTTCCTCACCCACGTGCTCTCTAATGACAAAAATAAATGTTGTAGGGAGTTAAACATCATTTGGGCTTCTTACTGTGAGGGTATGTATTAATTTCCTCCAAACTAATCCAATTTGTTAATTGTTGTGCCTACAGAACGTTGCCTTTCTGCAGTTGCTTGCAGGAAGGTGTTCCTTCCTCTTCTGCTGATTGACAAGATGAGCTGCCACCATGGCAACAGAATAAATTAATTTTGGGAAAAAAAAGGTCAGGTTGCCAGACTTTAAAACAGAAACAAATAATCTGAGATAAAACTAAACTGTCTGTCTCCTGAAATTTAGGAGTTGGTAACATCCCTGATAGGCTGGATATGCATTTGAGGACCTTGAGGTAGGTGTAGTGTATTTGAGCATCAAATTGAGATTCTAAGGTGTAAATTAAGGCAGAGTTTTTGGTGGTATTTTGGCTGTTTGTTTTTTTTTTTTTTAATGAAGATCCATGCAAATGTCCTTTCCCAACTATTTTTCTGCCTGTAGAAAGGGGAAGAGTATCAGCATTGCAATGCAAGAGCCAAAGCTCCTCAGCCACTGGTGTAGGGGTTTGATGCTCTCAGGATCTGCTCTGCTCCATATCCCAAACCTTGGTGTGTCCCATCCCCTGGGAAAGGTTCAGATCCCTTCAAACCTCTGATATCCTCAAGGGAAACAGGGAAAACTGACAGTCATGGTGTTGGCCTGAAATAGAGAGGCAAAATATGAAATTCAATGTTTCAGACTCACCTGTAGGAAGTGAAAATGTGTGCACAGCTTTCTGCCCTGACTAGAAATCCTATTATGAAGCTGATAAAACCCATTTTCGGATTGGTTTCATCAAATTGACACTTACTGGTAAAACCAGGCTGGATCTAGCAGAAATGACTGCTTACACACGAGGAAATTGGCTTTGTTTTGCTTAGAGAAAGCTGCATGAATCCTCTTCACATCCCTCTTCCCTCTTCATTTTAGCAGCAAATACCAAAAGCAGCCACTTTCAGAGGCGTGACTACTGAGGGCTTTAAAAATGTTATCGCTGACCATCGTGGAAATTGGGCCTGCTCTGAGTGGAAACTTTTCTGGTTTGTAAAACACTTCAGCATCAGTGCTGGGATTCCCTGAAAGCGCAAACTCCACTGTTCCTGAGAAGGGAGTGCTCACTCCTTGTTGCTCCCTCTCTTTCATTAATCTAAAATTGCATTATTTGGGCTGGAAATGATTTGGTTTTCACAACAGGAATTTCAATATTACTGTTTTCATGGTATCTTGGAGGGATTTTTGCATTCCTGCCTTAGGTCTCTGCATTTGAAAATGCCAGCTGTTACATGCAAGAGAGAATCACGCTTCAGGGTTCTGAGAGATTAATTGGGAAATGTGTCCTCTGTATATCCTAAATTATCAACTGACATAAGGCAAATAATTAGCAACAAAATGTGTTACTCAGAGAAGCAGACATTTGTGTTCTGACTGTCTGAGGAACATTTCAATCACCGAGCTGCCAGTGTTAACTATGGCAGCAATCAGGAGTCAGAAGCAAAATCAAGATCCAATTGTATTCCATGCAGCATATGGGCCAATTATGTAATTATTCTTTAAAAAATATATCATGGGAGCACTTTGCAAAGGGAGGAACGCAGGTTGCCTTTCATGTGGCATTTTCTGTTTTCTTAATTGCCACTTTTTAACAAAAGCTGATGCTGCATGACCCCAGTTAATGATTTACAGCAGTTTGCTCTCCTTTTAACTGCTTCTTCAGAGAAGGGGTTTCATTTAATAGTTCATTTTTTAATAGTTCATTTTTAATAGTTTGTTGTTTGTTTTTTTTTTTAATAGTTCTTTTTTTAATAGTTCTTTTTAAATTTTTTTCTTCTGTTGCAAACTTGCTTTGCTTTGTTTTCTTCAGTTGGGTCTTGTTGAGGTTAAGAGCAGTGCTAAGCCAATTCCCCAGCAGGAAAAATCCTTCCCAGGAATACAGGTGCAAGGAGAATATTCAAGTACTGAACTTTACAACCTTATCAGTCATGTTTTCACTTTACCACAAACACCATTATAGCTGTTCTTAGCTATTGATTTGACCTTTGTTGTTTTTGGGGGTGGGTTCCTTTTTTTTCCTCAAATATCAATAAGTCAGCCCTTTAAATGCAATGAAAATTCAAAACTTGGGTTTGTCTTATAACTTAGCAAGGCAGTCTGAGAAGCAGATGGTTGTAACCTTTATATATCTTGATTACAAGAAATTGTGATGCATATGTCTGAGTTTAGAAATGGAATACAAATTCATCTGATGTCACTGCATGCAGAGCTGGGGAAGCTGAAACTGAGTATATTTCTTACTGTATATGTAATGCCTTTTGCAAATTTTTGTGTGCATCAGCTTTGTTATAATTAAATTCCCATATGTTCATTAAAGAAACAAACAAATTTTGTTTTATAAATGGGACTGAGCAGCATTAGCAGCAGTGATAGCACAGTGAATGTTCCAAGGCTGGAAACAGGAGTTCTGCCTTTTCCAGTTGCAGATCTGATTCCATTCAGACATTTTATTAATCATGACAATGTGTTCTGACATCTCAGCAGAGTTCAGTTCCTGTGACACAGAACAAAGCTCACAGAGGCAAAGTTTTATATCCCAGCAAGGCTGTCCAGGGCTGTTCTCACATGTCCTTTACATTTGTAACCCAAAAGAAGTAACAAATATATAATGAGAAAAAGCAAATACTCAAATCACAGCAGATCCTTCCTATCTGTGTTCTGTGATTTCCTTTTTCTACCCTTCATCTGAACTGATAAAATTGCGTTGGTGCCATCCCAGCTGTTCAATTACAGCTGCACAAGAAGAGCTGCTGTGGCCACAAGCTGAGATTTTGTGTTTGAGGAGCAGGAGGCACCAAGGGATTTTTAATGTTATCTTAAAGGATTTCTACTAAAACATGGCACCAGAAAGCAGAAACAAGCTCAGGCCAAGAGCCATGGTTCCTGCAATAACTGAGCATCTTCATCATGGAGTTAAAGGGGAATGAACCCTTAACTGCTTCTAACCCTTGTCCTGAATTTGGCTTGCTTTTATATCAAATGGTGGAAAAGAGAGGAAAGGATTTTTTTCTTTTCTTTTTTCAAAGAAACAGAGTAAAGAAAGAGAAGGTGACTTTGAAAAATTTCCTGCACCAAAAGCAGGAAGAATTATTTTCCTTACCTCCTGTCCTCTGCTCCAGCCATTCTACAAACTGCTGGTGGTCCCAGCCAACACTGGAATAATGTCCAGGGACTTATTCACTGATATTATTTCACTGCTTGCCAAACAGCTCCGAACTGTGAGTCTCTGGGAACAGTTGGTTTCAAAACAAATCGTAAAACTCGCCACAAATTATTCATAATAAATATTTTTCCAGCTTTCACTGCATCTGTGGCTCACATTGCAGAAGCACCTAGAGGCCTGAGCTGACATTAGGACAATCAGCATGCTAAAAGCTGCGTGTACAGACAGAAAAATGAAATATTTATGTGAAGAATGTCTCCACAAATAACACTTGGGGCCAAAAAGCATCAGCACATTTGGGGTTTGCTGTTCCATTCATGTTCTGTAGGGTTTGGTGAGCTGTGGCTCAGGACTGTCCAGGCAGGAGAGTAGGACAGATTTATCCCAGAAAAAAAAAAATATTTTCTGACAAGATATTTTCTGATATTTTGTCAACCTCATATCAGAAACTTTGAATATTTGGGTGAAATGCTCTTTACAATCCAGTGGTGCTTGAGAAGCCTCCGTGAGGACAGAAATGGACTGGAGAGTTGGAAGAGTTTGAATTTCTTCACAATTAATGCCATGTAGTCAGAAAATGCAATGTCTTCTCTCTGCAGCACTTTTGCAACTTTTTTTTTTTTTTTTTTTTTTCCCTGCAGGGCTTGAAAGTTTTCCAGATTAATATTTTAAATAATATGAATTTTGGAGTTGGCTTCCAGGTAGCTTTTTTTCAGACCAACTTATCTGGGAATAGTATGGGGAAAAAAAATCAAAAACCCAGAGCACCAAACCAGATATTATAACTGAATCTAGCAGTTCCTCTTCAGGATCTGCTCTTTCCCAATGCCTCTGACTCTGCTCAGATGAATGCAGTGCAGAACCACGTGAACTGGCTCATAATAATTTGGGTAGGAATCTGTAGGGACCCAGTTAAAGTGCCATTATGACAAGAGATTAGAATGGGGAAAACACAGGAGGGCACAAGTCCATGGAGAATTCATTAGGATGCTAATTTGATTCCTCTGTGATTATTGCACTGAGATTTCAGTGGGAGCCTTCAGAGAACTTCTGATGATGTGGAAATGAAAAGGTGTCAGTGTGCATTACACTGTCATTAGCAAAGAAATCAAACACTGAGGAAATAGCATGAAAAGAAAATGGAGTTGAGTTTTAATGCAGGCTGGAGAGGTTCTTGGTGCTCCTTCCATCTCCTCTGCTCAGGAATCACGTTCTGCTTGTGACAACCAGAGCAGGGATTGCTGGCTGGGCTTCCCTTGCCAAATCTGAGCCAGCACAGGAGCCAAGCTGTGTGTCAGAGCTGCCTTCCCCTGTCCTGGCATTTCCCAGGGCTAAATTCTCCTCCCTGGGTCAGGGATTCTCTGGGAAATGTTGCAGTTCCAGGAGCAATGGAGATTGGATTTGCTGCCTAAAACCTGATTGTAGAAACTTTCATGCCAAGGGAAATCACGTGTCTGGTCTTCCCAAAATGAAGAAAACCCAAATAATTTGATACACCACAAATTTCAGGGGGTTTTGATCTGGCCAGAACAGAGGTCAGTTCACAAACACCCTCAGCCATAAGGGGCTGCTGACATTTGAGAAGGAATGAAACACAAACAGGTGAGCACTTCTGTATGTGCTCTGCCTGAGATAATTTGTGGAACTATTTGGCAAAATGGAGGTGTGAAATTCAAGAGTTTTAGCTATTTTTTCAGGTGTATGATGTTGAAGTTCCTGTTTGGTTACGATGATCTGACAGCTTGAAAAGCAGAGTTGGAGTTGAAGTAGAAAAAGGTTTTCTGAGGTTTTTTCTCTACTCATGTTCTATAAATTATGTTTGTAGGTGGACACAGATCTTCAGGGACTTATTTGCATGAATGTTTTTGTGCAATAGGAGTTGTGTTTTGTGTAGCAGGATTTTCAACTCTCCAAAGTGTTTTGTGCCACTAATTACTCTCTCAGGGTCATGCTCCATGAAAATGAGCAACCAACCTTCATTTCTTGTAGGTAGGAAATTTGTATTTTTTCATATAGTGACTACTGTTGCTGATAAAGGGAATAAATAGGATTATGGCAAAACGTTCTGTAAACTGGAATTATGTGCTGTGACAGGAGCCTGGGCATAGCTGCTCTGTTCACTCTGATTTTGCTGTTCATCACCTGCTATTGTTCTTTGTTTCTCTTCTTTGCAATAATAATTTGGTGTTTGGCCAAGGTGAAGCAAAACCTTCTTGGGCCTGGGTGACAAATCCAGCACTGCCAAAATCTCTGAGTAATTTGCATTTGTGAATTGGGGTTTTTGTCTTTGATGAGACTCTGAGGTTGCACGGGATTTCTCCCACTGCAGGTTTTTCCAGTGTCTCCTTTGACAAATCTGGAATATTGTGGGGTCTGTGCAGGGCAGGTCCTTGCCATGTGTGTGCACCATGGCACACGAGAGCATTTCGAATCCCCAAGAAAGCAAACTGCTGCAGGAAGGAAATGGCAAGGCACAGATTTGTTTCCTAAATGCAACAACGACTGTGACTGCACCAGAGCTCCTGGGGAAAGGCACATTTCCTCTGCAGATAACTTCTGTCAGATAAATTCACTGGCTGATAGATAACAGATAGATTTATAGCTAATAAATCAAAGTTATATTAATAATATCTCTGATGGATTAATCAGACTGAATTCGTCACAACAGAATTAAAGCAAAGTTATTTTTAGAAGTGAGGTTGACCAGAAAGGGTGAATGTTTGTAAGTAGAAAATAGATTAAGGCCATGTTAAACTGTAAAATAAACAACTGGCTTTTTTGTGCCTTGGCTTGATCCAAAATACATTCCCAAGCATTGCCAAGATACAGAGATGCTCAAAAGCAGAGCAGTGTGTGTCTTGATGTAAAACCTTTCTTGCAAGACTCTGTCAGCTGAGACAAAGAGAAATACAGCCCAGTTAATTCCTAGGAGTGCCTCTGCTGGGCTAAGATTTGATTCTGGCGACTCAGAGCAGTTAATGCATCTCCAAAGCACCGTTCTGGGTCACAGAAGTGACAACAAATTTAGGAAAACTGAGTTTAAGATGGGTTGCTGTGGCTGAGATCAGTTTGAGCTGGACACAAATGTGTTTCTCACATGGATACACATAGGGTGCAGAGTCTGTGCTCACCTGCAGCAAAAAATCCTTCCTGCCCCACTGAAATGGGAGTCAGGGCTGTGCCCTATGGTCACCAACATTTATTTATGTAGCTACAGAAATGGAATTTTAGCCTTTACCACATTTCTCCCCAGTTCCAACAACTCTTGCCTAAGAACATGTGTTGAATTTAAACCTTGTGAAAATAAAGGGCTTGTAATTTGTGTTGTAGATAAAGTTTAGATCAATCACTTTTTACACAATTTCACAGTTCTTCATTTCACACACTTGTGTAGCTACTTAATAAAAATACATAATGCATGACTTTGTACTATAAACTGTTAATTTATAATAATTTTATGTCATCCACTGTAATTATGGCACTGTGCAATCTGTACTAGTTGACAATATTTTGGCAGAAGCATCTACTGTAATATTTACAAGGCATTTCTGGCTCCGTTCAGTTTTCATTGTGCTCCCAGTTATTCTCCTGAGTTATTTGGATACCAGTATATAAAAACGTCTGTTGTTTGCTTTGCTTCTTGACTAGTTAATCAAAAACATTTTAATATTATGGAGCTTTTCAAGAGAGAAATTATATTCCAAAAAATCCATTATGCACAAACAGAGAAAGTAATGAAGTTTTGCTGGTCCTGAAGTAATTTCACACCATTTAAAGCTAAGCTCCATTGTTTAATCATTTCTAATCATTTGCTTATAAATTCCAGTCTGTCTCAACCTAACTCTGCGGAAATTTTTTTGCTTAATTTTTATTTTCATTATCCACTGGATAACCGGTGTAATTCCCAGACCTTCAGAAGTCACAGTTGGTTTGGGTGGCTGGGCTAAACATGCCTGAGGAACATTAAGTGCAGTCACAGATTTCTAGAAGAGCTCTGTACATGTGGAACTCTGTGGAAATTGCACAATTATTTATTTGCAGTAGATGTTTTGTTATCCAAATAGAAGCTGCAGCTGCTGAACACATGCAGAAATACAGCTGAAATACATCTTGAAACAGATCTCTTATTTTTTACTTGATAGACCTTTAGCTTCTCCCAGATTCAGATCAGCCTACTGAGGAGGAGATAATAATTTAATTTCTGTAACTTCAGATTTGACATTTGCATTTCATCCATGTGTCACTAAATATACCATGATGGAGCATTAGATCTTGGTTTGAGATGAGAGGAGGTTGTGTGGCAGTGAAACCTGTGCATAAATACCTGGGAGAAAATGATCCTGCAGTTTGCTCTCATTTGCTAATTGCAGATCCTTGCTGTTCCAGTGAATTGTGTGTGTTTGTGGCTGGGCTGGCAGATGAGTGAGTTTCCATTTGCATTTTGATTTGGATCTGGAGTGTGCATCTGAAGGAAATGTCCTGGTTGCCTGCAGGTGATCACACTTCCATGAGCAAAGGGTGATCCTGGAGCCAGGATCTGTGGGCGCATCCCAGGAGAGCCTGGGGATGGGAGAGGAGGGGACAGAAAACCAAAACCTTCTCTCTCTGCTGTCATTGATTAGCAGAAATGACCGAGCTCATCAGGCTGCAGTCATTAAATATGTGATCAAACAGCATTTCCAGTTGTGTCCTCATCCATGGAGTGAAGCTGTGGGGTGAGCAGGGCAGAGTCATTCCCACACCTGCACAGTGGGGTTGTTGCATTCCCTGCATGGCCAGGAAGGGCAGCTGTGCAGTCCTGGAGCCTGGGTCCCACCTGGGGAAGCTGAAAAGCCAATTCTGCAGCCCATGGAACCGAGCTGGGCCATCAGGAGGCAGAGCTGTGAAGCAGGGCATGGGCTCTGAGCTATGCACAGCAAAATTCTGCAGAATCAAAATTATAATTCAGGCATTTGGGGCAGGGACAGCTCAGGCTGGCTGGGGTTGTAGCCTTTGTTTAGACTGGAAACATTTCCTTCAGAGATTTCTCTCCTGACATTTCTGATTTATGTTTTAAAGGATAATAAATTTTCACTTGTGATTTAGATTATTTTTGTTTATGAATTTTATTTGCTGCTCCAATCATTATATAAATATTTTTATGCCCTGGAGAGCTCTCTTTAGCAAATCAACAAACTTGTGATCCAGACTAATTGAATTATGAATCATTTCAAAACCAACACCAACAAAGAAATGCGGCGCTGTTGTCCTTTTATTTTTTATTTTATTTTTCTGTGTACTGTTTTCATTTCAATTCCTTTAATTTATTTTATAAGTTTCCATTATCCAGCTCCAGATCCAACACTAATGGATTATTCTCTCTGCCAGTTCAAAGTGTTGCACATGAGAGACAGTGAGAAATCTGACACAATGTTAAATTCAAGAATGAACAAAAAAGTTTTCTTCTGCATCAACAATGAAGATGAAAATAGTGGATAACTTATTCTGTGCACAAAAACCAAGATTTATCTGTATGTAGGAAGACTTCAGCAGTTATTGATTCTGAGGATGGTTCCATTCATTTATTCCCTCCCAAATGTTTTATTTGTGATCACAAGAGTCATCTAGTGCAATTAGTGATTATGAAAACCGCCAGCATGCAATTACTCAGAATAATATAAATATTCAAAACAAGAGCCAGAAGAAAATGCAGCAAGCACAAGAAATTTGAGGTCAAAACGGAAAAGGTTTTTTATTCCTGTTAACAAAAACCCCAGAGAAACTATGAATAAATTTGTCATTTGCCCTGAGACAATAATGCAGTGGATTTGAAGGTCCCACATCTGGGCTTTTGTTGTAGGGGAGGGAAGGATGCTGCAAAGGTACAGACTTTTCCCCAGGAAGATCCTGTTGCCATTTCTGACTTGAATTATTTTATGCCAGTTATTATTGCCATGCAAAACTGTTTCCTCCCAAACAATTAAATATTCCACTGGAACCTGGAAAAAGCATTTGGAAGCTTTTAATTTCCTTTGATGGAATCTGTAATAGGAAGAGTAAAAACCTGTGCTATTGTGAACTGGGTTTTGTTTATGGTTTGAGGCATTTTAAGTAATTTTGGGGTAGACTTTGGTTGTCTGCAATTGCATTTGGAGTTGATTTTAGCCCCTGATTGTGCTCAAGGCTCCACAGCTTGTCTTGCAGTGTCTTTTGGAGGTGCTTTATTCCCCTCAGGGCTGCCACAGCTGGCATGAGCCCCAGTGGTTATTTCATAGCACATCTCTGTTCTGCACTCTGCAGGACACTCCCCTGGTTATTGAGGTGCTTTTGGGCTGGGGGCAGCAGCAAAGAAGGGAAAACATTTCAAGAGAGTGGCTCCATGCACAGTTTGAGGTGTTCCTCAGGAAATGGTTCTGATGGTGATTTGCTCTGAAGGTGCTCCAGACCTCACTGCAGGAAGTGATTTCACAGCACAAATCCCTCTCAGAGTGTCTGGGCACAGCGACCACCCCTGAGCCAGAGAAACAAATCCACCCCAGCCCCTTTTAATGACTCTGTGCTTGGGGTTGGCTTTTCATGGGCAATGGGATTCCTGGTCAATGTTTCTCAACAGAATTGATCAGGGCTGGGTTCTCACTTTGTCTTCACACAATGAAGACAATTCTCCAATATGTGTGATGATGTCACACCCAATTATCATCATCAACTGACCCCATCCTGCTCATCTCCTTAAAATATTAAGCCAATTTCAGGATCAAGCCCTAATAACTGAGGTTTTCAAACTTGCTGTTATAGTATCCTCTTTGCCCAGACAATAATTGCACTCAAGGTCAGAGCACAGAGTTCACAGACCTCTGCCCTAGAAGAGCCCAAATTTGCTACTGGGTTAATTATAGCTGAGAAGAATTCAGAAAAGACCAAAAATTGGTGAGCTTGGATGCTTGTCTCAGCACATATTTATTACAAACTATTAATGAGTCTTGTTCCCAATGAGAGCTGTATTTTTGAATATGTTCTCTGCCTGAGATTAATGTTGATGCAAGTCTCCTGACACTATTAAGGTGTTTAAAATAATACATTTCTTTCATGTGAAACAGCTTCATTGATTTCAGAGGTTTATACTCAATACAAAACCACTTATGCTGTCATTTGCTAATTAATTATTTAAAAAACGGGGATTTTGTTGAGTTTAGATTTGCATGGTTAATAATGAACTTAACACCATAATCGAAGGGTGTTCTATTTGTGTCGTGGGTGGAGGGGCAGCTTCAGACAAAGTTTATTAGAAAGGCTCCAGGTGCAGAAATACTTCTGGTTTTCTAAAATCCTCGCAGAGGAGCCTGGATCCCACTTGGCCCCAGTTTGGAGCACCAGCACTGTGAGTGTCCATCTAAAAGGGGGTGAAAATGCACAGCTTGGCCTTATTTATGTTATTACTGATGGGATTTATTTATTGCAGATGGGATTTGTTGCCTTAAAACAGCAGGGAGAAGCTCAGGAGGAAAAGGAAATGTTGCTGAGCCAGAACTCTGAGTTTTTGCAAGACATTCCTGAAGTGGGAGTTGGTCACTGAAAGCTCAGCCTGGTAACTCAGGGTGAGCAAGGACAGGTTTCTGGTGAGCTCAGAAAGATGGAAACTGCTTTAGAGCACAGCCCTTGTTCTGGAGATGTTTTTAACAGCGCTGTCAAAAGGAATTCTTTTGACCATACAGCACCTCTGCCCTCAGATAGGACTGGAAATCTCTTTGTTACTTGTAAGAACCAGCATGGTTTAATCATTGTTTCAGTCAGCATATGCCAAAAGGATACATTAGCAAAAAAACTTGAAAGCATGATATTAGTAGAAATATGAATCTGGCACAGAAAATCCAAATTAAAATTGCAGTACATATTGAGTTGGAAAATACTGAGTATCAGAGGAAGAACAAAAGGTGAAGCCAACTATTTTGGATCTCAATCCAGTGAAATGCGGAATTGCCAACTGAAAATAATAATAAGATTAATGTGTTAATTTTTTTACAGAAACTTGTTTCAAAATTTTAACCCTGTTACTAGTAGAGTTAAAACATTCCTAACTTTGACTTCTTTCACAGACGTAAAACATTACTTAATAAAAAATCCTAAAGCATCTCAAGAAGTTGAAGCTTTCAAAGTGTTGCTTTTATTTCCTGGGCAGTAACAGGAGATTTTGCTGGAAGTCAATAGGGCAGAGTATTCTGACAAGGATGTTAATTCTTGCCTAGGTATAGTTTTGAGATAGTTCTTTACAATCAAAATTAGAGCACAATTACTGTATTAGAGCGGGTGAGTTGCAGTTTCCTCTTCCAAGCCTGATCCCAACAATGTTCCCTGCACCTGCATCTTCCTTTAGAGGCACGAGGGTGATGCTTAGATGAGAAACTCCCAGGCACTCTGCCTTTTCAGAAATGATGAAAATCCTCCTGCCTATCAGCAGGTACAGAATCCAAATCCCAGGGGAGCCTTGGGGGCCCAATCAGTCACTGCAGATGAAGGAAGGAGGAACCTGGGAGAATTCCACTTTTCTGAGCAAAAATATCCATATCCAGATCCATATCCAGATCCATATCCAGATCCATATCTATATCCATATCCAGATCCATATCCAGATCCATATCCAGTTCCATATCCAAATCCCTTCTCCAAAGCTGCTCTGGTTTCCTCCCTCCACCTGCCAGTGTGCCAATAAGATGAGCATTCAAAGTGCTTTTCTTAATTACCAATGAATTAGTCTCATTTGTCAGATGTCTGGAAATGTGAACACAGGGTTGTTGTTTTTTTTTCAAAGCCCCATTGCTCGTGTGAATAAATAGCTAAGTGGTCTTTGCCTCCCAAGGGGAGTGCAGTCAGGAAAAGGTGGAATTAGGCAATTAACAGAAGAACTGAAAGCAGTAAAATAAGAAAAGAGGCTTCTGAAAAAGTTGGTGTTATTCTGAACTCCCCACAGCCATTCTGTGGGGTTCCACTTAATTGAGATGAATAATGTGGTTTCATGAAGAGCCCAGTGCAAGGTGCCTATTTAAAGTTTGTAACTAATTAATAGTTTCTCAAGGATGCTCAGCAGTGAGGTGGGAGTGCTGCTCTCGCTGTTGCTGCCATGGCTGTGCCTGGCTCTGCTCTGGCTTTGCCCAGGAAGAACAAAACATCTCTGCTGGCACACATTTGTCCATCTGTCACTGGGGGAGGGAGTCCCTTGTATCACCATGTTCTTTCCATTTCCTAAGTGCTCTCAGTTTCAAGAAAGTTGTGCCCTTTCAGACCCTTCTAACAGGAGAAGAACAAATGTGTAGGTTTAACAATTGTCATTTTCTTCTTAGTATCAAACAAGAACAGCAAGATCATGTTTCTCAGTGTTTAAATATTTGTTCCTCCTGTGATTCACTGCAGTGGACTTGTTGCTAGAAATTTGCAGGCATCTATAAGCATGAGCTGCCCTCCTGGACCGTGTGATAAATCTGAGACCATCTCATCCTTTGGGGAGCTCAAAGATCTGCCTACCTTTGCCTTGCTGAAATATTCTTATAAAATTCTTCTGGTTGAGATGGGCTTTTGACTCTGCCTCTCCCAGCAGCCAGCTTTCTGAACATCTGCAGCTTGCCCCTGTTAGTGTAGAAACACAGAACCACAGGATGAGTATCTGCAGGGGATTTTATTGAAGAGCTCTGGGAATCAGGGGTACAAACCCAAATCTGACTCCACATGGATTCCAGAGGGACAGATTTTATACCCTCTTCATTATTGTAACTATATAATAATTATCAAACACATATTTTTCTATTGTACACATTGCTCTTATCCAAGCATGGATTCTTGTGATTTTCATCAGACCCCAAAATACCTTTTCTCATGATTCTTATTTTGATTACATTGCTTCTCATGATTCTTATTATGATCAAACAATAATATGTTCAATTACCAAACAATTATTACATTTAACAACCATATTATTCATCACATGATGATTGCAGAGGTGCAGTTTCACATGATCTAATAAAGACAAAGCTCAACATTTGTTCCCAGGCCTGGTTCCCTTTCCAGCCCTACCAGACCCAACCTTTCTTTGCACCTCTGAATCTCTTGTATATAATTCCCATGATTTTAGAAACATTTTTAACCCTGTGCTATCACGCCCTTGCTGGAAGTCTCCAGAGCATCAGGACATGAGCTGAGACAGCAATGGATTGTGACTGTCACCCAGCCCTGGGTCCTCTGCTGCCCCCAGCCCCTCACATCACTTCTGGAGGCTTGGATTTCTTCCTTCCATGCCATCCTGTGAGTGGGTTTGCAAAAAATAAAAACAACAAACTGTTCTGCTTGACCCTTCAGGACTTGGCAGGGTTTGTTCCATCTCTGAGGTCAGAGAACAGCCATGGCTTTGTGCCTCCCTCACACCCGGGCTAAAAGATCCTTCTGCACCCTTCTGCACCCTTCTGCATCGTTCTGCACCCTTCTGCACCCTTCTGCACCCTTCTGCATCGTTCTGCACCCTTCTGCACCCTTCTGCACCCTTCTGCACCCTTCTGCATCGTTCTGCACCTTTCTGCACCCTTCTGCACCCTTCTGCACCCTTCTGCATCGTTCTGCACCCTTCTGCACCCTTCTGCACCCTTCTGCAGGGAGGAGCAGCTCGGGGTCTGGGGGTGTTCAACATCCAATCCCCCAGGAGAACATCCTTGCATGGTGTAAGGATGGCAATAGAATGCACAGCCTGAATTCCAGCAACAAAACATGTGGATTTCGCTTTGCTGGAAATCTTTTTCTGTTACCAAATGAGGTGCTAAGTTTCTAGGAAACAATTGTTACTCTCTTGCTAAGTGTTTATAGCTCTTTTTTATTATATATGTTTCCTCAGGATCTCTTATTGTTCTGCTGGATGTTGTTTTCCCTTCTCCCAGCTATGGGCCCCTGGTGTATTTTTCCAGAGGAAGTCAGATAGATATATACCAATAAGGATTTGCCATGTACCTATTCAGGACATTATTTTTCTTGATGGCATGCTTGATTCCTAAGCTTTTTTCTTTACTAGCACTTTTTTCTCCTTCCCAGATTCAAGTAGTCTCTCTGGATGTCACAGTTATTTCAAAAATATTTGGCAAACAAGTTATTTCTTACTAGGAGAAACAACCAACTTAATCCAGGTTATCCCCTGTGCTCCTTGAGAATAGATGCTTGCTTAATCCTGTAGAGAAGTAAATACTGTCTGGAACAAAACATCTCTATGCCGTAAGATTGCATATTTTGTTGTTTTTTTTTTTTTTTTGTCCAGAGAGGAAGAGAGATTTTTGCTTTAACAGTTGTGTGAAGAGCTGAATCAATACAAGATAAGACCTGAGAGGTTTTTCCTGGTGCTGAACTATTGGATAAGGCTGCATCACTTTACAGCTTGGTGTGCACGCTGTCGTCCTGCCCAGCTCCCCACGGCAGCCTGGGGCTGCAGCACGGTGTGAACCCCAGAGGAGCTCTGTGCTGTGCCAGGGGTGTCCTCAGCTCAGGAAATGTTCCTTTTCTTTAACATTTGGGGCTGGTTCAGTGCCATGGCTGTGTTCTCTGTTGCTGCTGGAGATGAATCATGTCAAACAGCTGGGAACGTGTTGAGCTGTGCCTTCCTCACAGCTTCCCTGCAGGTGCCCATCTTATTTTTTATCGTCCATTTTATCCCTTTTCTCAGTTGAAAACTGAGGCTGGGAGTTGCCAGGAGCAGCCTCCCCTTCCCGAGTGCTCCCCCAGCCCAGGGCAGCTGAAAGGTGAGAGGAACAATTCAGGAGAAAAGTGCAAAGCAGGGCAGTGACCCACAGGGACACTGGGACAGTGACAGGACAAGCCACAGAGAAGCAGAGACAGCAGCTGCTCTGCAGCACTGCTGTTCTGTTCGTTCCAGGAGCTTGGAAAGCTGCCTGGCTCAGCTTCTCTATGGATGTGGAGGCTCTGCTCTCACAAACCCACACAAACTCGCAATGTTTTAATGTCACTTTGCAGAACCAACTTGATGCAAAGGTGTTTGACTCTTTTGTTACTATCACTTTATATGTTGATGTAAAATCATAGAGATGAGTTGATTTTCTGGAAGATGCTAGACATATCTTTTGTTTTTTCTTGGCATTTCTGATCTTCTTCGATTTTGAGCTCTTGTAATGAGCTCAAACACTGTAACTCAAATTCCCTTGAAGTGTTTGTAAAACCTGCAGAGCTCAATCTCTTTGAAATATGACACGAACATTCACTTTTCCAGTTCTTAACTCTTATTCCTGCCTTTGCTTCAGATGATGAATCTTGGCTATTGTGAAGAGCAAGGATGAGTCAGCTGGGTGAAGGTTTTTATTTGGCAAAGCCAAACTATTGAAAAACATTGCACAGTGAATAGCAAACCACGTTACTATTTTCTGCCTTTTGGAAAGTTTAACACAGTTCTTGTTATTTGTTTTCTTGTATTTCATCTCCTAAGTAGATGAAGTTTCTGCCACCTGGAGAACACCTCTGTTGGTGTCTCACTAGCACAGATTCATTTCTGTCACCAAACAGAACTGTAAAATGTTGGAAAGCCAGTGACCATTGCTGTCACATCCAGAAACTGCCCAAGACAAACTTCTTGTTCTTCATTCCTGGATTTGATAACAAAAGTAAGAAAAAAGGAGAAAGCTACATAGAAAAATATTGAAGTGAGTACAGAATCATCATTTATTTTTACAGAATATTTGTTGTTTTCCTAGCTGTGAGCAGTTTGAGAGCTTTGCTGGTTGGTGTGGAAAGAATATTTCAAAAATACCTCTCACTTCCAAAGCTGTTTCCTACTTTTTGAATTTGTTGTGCAGAACATGGAACTCATCATCCAAATCACTTTTCCCCTGCCATTACATGGGTCAGAATCTCCCAAGGCCACCAGGACTTCAGTGCATTACTCTGTTTATCTCCTTGCACCCTTTGGACTCAATTTGAATGATGGAGTCTCAATTTCATATAGATTCCTCCACATATAAAATCTTCTTAGTTTTAATATTCTACTTTTTAGTGTGAGCTCTTTAGAATTTTTCTTCCCATCATACAAGAAGCAGTCACTCCCTCCCTGTAATTTCCCTGTGTGTCATTCAAAAAGCCTTATTTCATGGGAAGGTTTTTCTGTGGTAGCAAATCAGCTTTTTGATTATTTGACAGATCCCCGAGTCTGGTATCTCGCAGAGATCACATTTCTCAGGAAAACGCTGCATCTTGTGAAGGCAAGATTAAATGCTAATTTAATGACAGTGTAATGCCTGTAGCCTTCAGCCTGCTTTGCCAAATCCTCTCCCTCTCTCCCTGCAATGTCATTTGAGTTTTTTGTGCACAAATGCAGGGGTGAGCCATGTCCCTGCCGGTGCTGGTGCAGCTCTGAAGTGCCTGGTTCAGGCTCTCCCTGAGCTCTGCCTCGCTCACACAGGGAGGAATGCTCTCAGAACAGGATTGTGTTGGCGTTCTGCTCTCTTGAGAACATTTTCTGGTAGAGAGAAATAGGAATATTTAAAGCGCACACAGGAGCCTCTTCAAAATTCTCTGCAGCTGTAGTTTGACAATATTACACAGACTGAAATGTTTGCTTATCAGAAAAGCTGAAATGTTTAAAGAACATTGATCTACATTTCTTGTCAGTTTACTGTCTCCATTGGCACAACATTTGGAGGGATTCTGATGTTCTGAAATGGAGAGAGCCTCAGACTTGCATCTGCACTGAATGCTCCGTTACCTCTCCCTGAGCCTTGGAACAATAACTCCTTCCACCTAAACACTCACAGAATGTGAAGCATATGAGAGATCTGTGCAAGTTGTTCCTATTTTCCACCTTATGTTATAATGGCAACTGCTGCCAATCAGCAAAACAAGGAAGCTGGGAAATGGGAATTTCCTGGGAGCGCCACTGGCTTCCTTCATTCCCTTGAAATTAAGTAGAGGCACTGTTCAACTGCTGGCATTTCTCACAGCTGAGGCAGTGTCAGTGGAACTGTCACAAGATGTTGAAGTGCTCGTATCAACTTTGTGTGTGCTCTAAATGAGCTCTGCCAGATCACAGCATTCATTTTCTGGTGCTTCTCCAACCCTGGCCAGAAGTTGTGATAAAGGAGTCAGATGGAAAATTTCGATTAGAATAATTTTTTAAGATGCTTTTTTTTTTTTTTTTTNTTAAGTAAAAGAAGCACTTTTATGATAGCTTGCAGCTTTTGCTGAGCAAAGCTGTGATTAGAAGGTTGTTATTTAGGACTTTGACAGCTGACTTGCAATGAGAATTAAGAGTACAGGGCTGAGTGTAGACACAGAAATTGTTAGTCCTTTGCCATGGTTTCTATTGTATAACCCCGTGTTTCTCTTTAATGGCATTGCTTCAGAGCTCTGCAGCTCTGCTCTGCTCTGATCTCATTTCAGGATGTCTTGTTGCTGTAGAACCACGGTGTTTTTACAGTAGTAAATACTTAAGAACCTGATGGGGAGGCAATAATGGAAGTGTTCCTAATTTCACTACAATAACTCTCCATAATCTGCACAAAGCACTGCCTGCTTCCTCCTGCTTCTCAGCAAAGATTTAAAAGCTGAGTGAGTTGCCATGTTACTTAAGACTTCATTATTTTTTGCAAAGTATACACCAGAGCATTTGCTAGAACATTATGAAGTATTATCATAAATGATTAAGCTGAACTATAATTGTCAAAATATGTGAAAAAAGCACATCTGGCAAGCCTGGCTTTTCACTCCCTAATTCACATGAGTCAGTAATTCACCATGGGCTCTCCTGACAGTGTGGAAAAGCCAGGGCTGCATGAGCCTGGACTGGGAAAAGTCTGATTGAAGGACTTGGGGAGCAGGAGAACCAAGCCTGGGGGTCACAAATCCAGGCTCATGCAGCCAGGTCTGTCTGTGTAACTGATATTTTATATCCATTAGCCTCAATGGCTGTGGTGTCTTGCATCTATTGTTCTCATCCCTTTTCACTCCTTGCTTATATGAGAGTTATACTGTCATTTCTAATCTAGGGTGTATTTATGGCTAATTTATAACATTTGTTCTTGTGCCAGCATCAGCCTTTAGTTAAAATGTTCTTTGTTCTTGTTGCAGGCTGGTTCTAGTGTGAGGAAGAGTGAAAAATAGATAACATCCTTCTCAACTTTCATTTTGTAAGGTTATACAAACCAAAAACCTCCTCTTTAAAAGAATTTTTAATTCCCTCAGTCACACTGCTACTAATGCAGATTGAATTTATTTTTCTTGGGTGGAACCTTTCCCACTGTTCCAGTTGAGGCCTCACTGATGCCCAAAAACCTCTCCTGATGAAACTTCTCACATCTGTATTAAATCACAGGCTCGGGATCCTTTGGTGATTGGACAGTACATCCAAATTTTTTTTTCTTCCACACAAGGAATGTTATTGTAAGTCTCTCATAGCATTATGTCAATGTTATGGGTGTCAAAGAGAATATCTCCTGAAGCTGTTTGTGGTGAGATTGTGAGGGAGGAGGGCTGGAGTGGGAGATTTCAGTTCTCACGTGTGCCAAGGCACTGAAATACAGAGATCACCTCCAAATGATGTTTGCCTGCCCCTTTCCTTTCTGGTAAGATTTTTGTCAGGATTTATCTTTATGGTAACATTAAGATCTCAGCTATATTCGAGTTTGATTGTGGAGGTCTTTATGGACCTTGCTGTTCCTTACTGTGAATCTCCACAGGGATTTGGATTGTACAAGGTGATCTTGCTGTTCTTTTCCTACTTCTTCATAGAATTACTGCATAAGGTGACTCTGCACCATGTTTTATCTCCAATTCCTGCAGAACTCCTTGAAATTGCTGTTCTGTCACCCTGTGTCTGTCTGTGATTCTCCTTCCTTCTGCAGATGTCCTCATCTGACTGCCCAGATTCCAGGTTTCTTTCCTTTTCTGGTTATCACCTCTTGGGTCCTTCACTGCACTACAGAGCACCCTTATTATCTGAATTTCTCCTTGCCTCCTGCACTGTTCCTTTGCTTGCCAAGCCCTTCCCCACTCTTCCCTTGTAAAGAACAGGCTCAGAGCAGGGCCCTTTTCCCTGTTTCCCAAGCTCCTTTTGGGATCCCACTCAACTTCCAGTGTGGCAGTGGGTTAATATTCATAAAGCACCTTACAATCAAGGCTGTGTAAATGCTGCTTGTTCCATCTTGCCTGACTTGTGCTGGATAGAAGCAGAAGCTGAGTATTTTACAATAGGTTAACCCCTCGGTGGCCAGAACAGAATTAGGAACTGTCTGTGCCAGGATCCAGCACTTGAGCTTGCCTCCCCTTCCAGGGGATGCTCTGGGGGTACTGAGGGCTGGAAGATCCACGGGAATCTGCATCCTCAACAGTGCTGAATCTGCTGATAACCTCCCTGCCTTAGCTCTGGGGTGCAAGAACACCCCTCCTGAGTTTTCTCAGCCAGTCTGTCCAGAGAAACCTCTGCAGGAAATCCCATCCCTGCCGTGCCTGGAGAGGCTGGGCTGGAGCTGCCAGGGCTGTGACAGAGCTGCTGAGCAGCACAGTTAGGCATGCTATGTACAGAGGGGGGCAGTGAGGATTCAGCAGCAGACTAAAATTGTCATTTCTGAGCAATTGAATAATAAATTGGCCCGGAAAGTGTTGAATATTTTAAGGGTTGAAACAGCAGCTCGGCGGTGCCTTTTGTGTGCAGTGTTTGCTGTGGGGGAGCTGTCCAGGTGCTGCTCAGGGCAGCCTCAATGCCCAGAGTTATTCAAAACTCAAAACTCCAGGCTGGCAGGAAGGATCCTGAGTCACCTGCTCTCCCAGCGTGCAGGTCTGTGTTCCGGGAGTGCACAGGGATATTCCAGATATCAGGGGTATCCCAGATATCAGGTCTATTCCAGACATCAGGGATAATCCAGATATCAGGGATAATCCAAATACAGGGGTATCCCAGATATCAGGGGTATCCC
>PYHW01009577.1:597971-610851 GCA_013186435.1 Turdus rufiventris | reverse complement strand
AGGGATGGAGCTGGGATGGAGCAGGGATGGAGCAGGGATGGAGCTGGGATGGAGCAGGGATGGAGCAGGGATGGAGCAGGGATGGAGCTGGGATGGAGCAGGAATGGAGCAGGGATGGAGCAGGGCACAGGAGATGGAACAGGGCACAGGGGATGTTGAAGGCTAGAGAGGAGCTTCAGGGGCTCTGTGTGGAAGCTTTCACCTCAGCAGGGAGGGCAGGGAGTAGCAGGCTTTCAGAAGCACTCTGCATTTTGCCTGTTTTCAGTGCCAGGGAGGTGAAACAATGCCACTGCTGGAGGTCCAGCCTTGGCTGTGTTAAATATCTGACCAATAGCTGAGTAAATCTGAGCTCCACTGAGAATCAACAGTCCGAAATGACTTGAAATGACTTTCAGCTGGACAGATTAAAAGGACATTTCCCAGAAAGCTGGGAGTCATACAACAGCCTGTTTTATTTCTGGATGTGTGATTATGACTGGAAGTTACTGGCTGGTGTTGGCCTTGTCATTAAAATCTGACCCTGCAGTTGGAATATGAACTAATGAACTAATTCCAGACTTTATTTAAGCCTGCTTCCCAAGAGAAGTTATTCTTATTTGTTCTCTCTTCATTGCTCTCTGGAGGAAAGTAGGGAGAAGTCCTTGAGCATGGACAGACCGTGCTGAGTGTGGAAGTACAGAGTGGTGTCTCAGAGCACCACTTCCTATTCTGATGACTTTTCCGTTTGGGCATGGATTTTTGCTTGTTTAACTGTGTTCTCCCACAAGTACAATCCATGCTGTGTCTCCATTTCCTTGTCTCCTGTGTCCTGGGCACTGATAAGCCCTGTGTGGGCTAAGAGATCTCTGCTTCCTCTGGGAGAACAAACTGGGGGAAACCAGAGCGCTTTGGGATTGTTAATTATTAACATTTTTAATTATTTTTTAAAATTATTTACTCTGTTTGCTGCCATAATAGCAGCAAAGTCCTTATATGGAGCAAGTGTGGCTGGAGGGGATTTGGGATGTGCTTGGGTTTGCTTTTGAGCTTGACAGCCATTTCTCACTTCCCGTGATAATGACAGTCAGCTAGGGAAAACCAGGAATATTAATAGATTTTGTGTTTCTAGAGTAAAGACAGAAAAAGCCTCAGCAGGAGTGAGAGAGGAATAGAAGTAAGGATGATTCGTGTTTCCTGGTTTCTGTTTTCTTCTTGTTTGCAGTCTTTTATTTATACTGTTCTCCTAAAAGTAAATGTAATAGAAGAAAAAGTCTCCATCGTGATTTATTCTTCCAATTTTCCGAGGCTTGTAGGATTGCACCCTCCTCCCTCTCCTCGTTGCAATAACCAGCCACAGTAAATCCAAATATACAACCCTTGGAAAGAAAGTGTTTTGCAGGGGAGAACTGAATCAACCTTTAACTTGCATGTTCAAAAAAATAAAAAAATAAAAAAATAAAAAAGAAAAAAAAAGAACCTCAAAGCAGAGCAGCACAGGGCAGTGAAACTCTGGAAGTATTTGTAGTGTGTTATTGCCAGACTAGATCTGTCTGAATGTGCTGCAAACCAGACACTGGCACTTGGAGCTGATTGTTCTCTTCAGATGAATTTCCCTGAAAGTGTTTGGAGTTTTTGGATTTTTATTTTTTTTCACATTTTTACTTTCATCTTGGATTTTTCTTTTTTTGTTTTAATGTTGAACTTGTATCTGCACTTCATCTGACAGACAAGAGGCTGTAGCCCATTTTCTGAAATGAGTGTTTGCCACTACCCAAATATGTCTTTGACAAGCCTGAGAGTTGTGTATTCATCTCATTTCTACTGCAGCACATAAATCCAGTGCTAATATTGCATTTCTCTTTTTCTTCCTTTGTTCTTTTTCCTGTGTAAAGAGTAGAATTGTTGTGTAAAGATTCAGTACAAGCATTGTAGATATTGTGATGTGATGACACTTGTCACTTTGTCACTGAATAAAGAAATGAAGTTAGAATCAAAATTTCTCAAAACATTTTTTTTTGTTCTCTTTCAGATTGGGTAGTTTTTAAAAATATTAATAATTTTTTTTTGTTTGCTACTGCTGGTGTACCAAAGGCATTTGCTGAAATTTGCTGACTGGTCTGGATTATTTCATGGGTTCAAACTGGGAACCTCCTGAAAGGCTGAGGGATGGGGACAGGTTGTGAAAACCCAGAAGTGCTGTTCTGCCAAACCTGCCTGAATCTCCTTCATCTTTTCCTACAAACAGAAAATTAATGTATTTACTGCTCTTCGGTGGATTTCTGTGGCCACTGACATCGATGGGTGGCTCCCTTCCCACTCAGGATTTTCTACCATTCCACTTCAGTATTTTTTCTGGTTCCTGGACTAATAAATACAGACAAGAGATAAAAGCAAGACTGTTTACTTCATTTCTACATTTCTAATTTTCAACATAGACTGGATTCTCTCTACTGGCTTGGAATTCTTTCCCACTGGGAATTCTGTGGCACAATGCAGATACTCTGAGAGACAGAGAAAAGTGACATCTGATTTTCTGTAGAGCATGCAGAAAGCATCAGATGTGTTGGCAAGGCCTGAAATAAAAGGTCTCTGCTGCTTGCCATGGCTCCACTCTGAAGTTTCTGAGCACTATTGACTGGGTACAGCTTGTTGCTTTGCTCTTCCAAAATAGAACCCATTTCACAGTAGGCAGAGGAGAGACACACAGATGAGAATAAAGATTTTAGCTGTTGGTTTTGTGTGTTTTGTAAGAGGAGCAGGAGCTGGTTCCTCCTTGCCCGTTCTGTGGCGTCCCCATCCTGTCCCAGACACCAGGGGAGCTTGAGCCTGGCTCTGCCTTCCTGGCAGCTTCACTGCTGCTCTGGTTTGTTTGGGCCCTGCTGGGCTTTGTCTTCCAGATCAGGATTACAGTCCTGAATCATTCTTACCTGTAATGTGACAAGTATTCCGTGACAGCAGTGCCCACGTCTGAGCTCTGCAGCCGTGTCACCCAGAGCCAGCTGGGTTTGTGTTGATGGAGAGTGGCAGGGCAGGCACCAGGAGAACTGAGCCCCTTCTCCCTGCTCCCACAGCCCCTCTGCTCCTCCACCCTAGAAAGGGCAGCAAGTGGCTCTTTTTTGGTAAATGCTGGGATTTTTCTGCACATTTTGCAAAAAACCCTGCGTGTCCTAACATGCCCTTAATATTGGGAAAAACTCAGCACTTTGCTGGATGTGATTCCCATTTCAGCTCTTTAGCCTTGGCTGCCACTCCTCTATAACAGCATTCATGGTATCTTTCTGTGTCCTGTACTTAGGCACTTTTGAAAGCAGGGAAGTATGTTTTACCTGGCAAAATTTTATGCCATGGCACAGTAAAATAGCCAGCAAAAAAAAACCCACTTAGAATTTCTGCAGAGTGAACCTTTGCATTGTAGTGAATCCTGCTTTGGGGGAGAACCTGAGCAGCGTTAGCAGCTGGGAGAATGCAGGCAGAGCTGGGTGAGGACACATCCTAAAAATGAGGAAAGCTCCAAGTTGCTTTCTCTGAGATTTTTTTAAAATTCATCATCTGCAGCTGAAATATTTTAGAAAGGGAGAAAACTTTGCTGATCTCCATTCAACTGCATGTGAAATGTGCACCCAGTATCTATTCAGTCCTTTCCTGATTACTCTGAAAACATTTCCCGTTTTTAAGCCCAAGTCCTGGTATCAGTAGCAATCCAGCACTAATTCAAATGCAGATTTGGTGTTTCCCTGGTGTGGCAGAAGGAAAACAACACGTTCACTTGTCACAGAGGGATTCGGGCAGTTTTCATTGCCATGATGGCTGTTAATTGAGAGGCAGAGGGATGGTGTTTTCTCAGGTAAGGATTTGGGAGGCTAACAGAGAAATAGATGTGGGAATCAGTCAGCTGCAGTGCTGAGGGTTGTTCTGAAGGGCTGGGCTGGCAGGAGGGGCTCAGTGCTGCTGCCTGGGTCCCTTCCCTGCTCTGTCAGATTTACACATCTGCACTGCAACTTTTGCAGCTTGGGGCTCTCGTTGTGTTTGGGTTGGTTGGGTGTTTCTGGAACACTTCACACCTGAGGTGTCTCTTGTGGAGCTTTCATTTTATTCTGCAGTCCTGTGCAGGCTGCCAGGGGCAGAGCATTCTCAGGAGGGATATTCTCATCCATCTGCTCTTGTAGCTTTATTGATCCAGTCTGTCCTTCAACCAGCCTGGACATTATAACCCTTTGTGCATAATATTTCCTGACATGTTATCAGCAGGCAGAAACCTGGGCTGTGCTTTGTAACTCTCACACTTACCGAAAGTTATTAAATTTTGGATTTTGAGGGAAAGCCACAATGCTCTGATGCTTTGCAGTGCAATATCAGAAGTTGTACTGGAGCGTCCTTGGGCAGAAGTGCAGAGGGGAGCTCTGCAGGGCTGGCAGCTCATCCTTTGGCCAGGCACAGCTGGGCTGTGTGAGCCCTGCTCCTGTCACAGGCTTCTGAGCCTCCTGTGCTCACATCCATCCTGCTCAGCGTCCTGGGCAGCCTCTGGGGCTGGACTGGCAGCAGCATTGCCCCTGAAGCACAGCAGCCATGGGAAAGCTGATTTAGGGCTGACCTGAGGTGCACAGACCTTGCCTTGGTGCTGCTGTGATTTACCAAAATATGAGTATGGGTCTAATACCGATACTCAACTGTGAGGACAAAAGACTCTCTAACAATTTAAAGTTAGAAAGTGTGTGTTTTATTCAGTGCTGGGCTGCAGTGTGGGGTAGCTCCCAAATACACACTGCAAAATTACAGGTGGTCACAGAGTCTATTTATTGACATAAGCTTCAAACAAATCCATATTCATAATACCAGCCCCTCCCATCCCTGCTTCCCATGGTAGTTAGCTTGAATATCTATTAACCATGCGTGGTGGCTTCTTGAATTAAGTCTGGGGTCCTTTTTGTGGGGAGGGGTCTTAGAAGGAGGAAGCAAGGCTAGTCTTCCTCACCCTGACCTTTTCTATCAATGACAATACAAATGGCTTTTGGGGCAGCTCCAGTTTTGCAAAGAATGAGTTTCTGGTTGCAATTGTTTGTGTTCTTTGGACCTACCTGCCAGTTTCATCCTTTCCCATTGCAAACACAGCTAAGCAAACATAAATTGACAGGCAATCAATTATTTAAGTTTCAGGTAACTCTCTCAAGCCCAGCTTCTTTTAACTTTTAACTTTTAACTAAAATCCTAATTTCTTTAAGATCAGTGTTTCAGCTGGAGAGGCTGGAGTGGCTGTGCTGGGGTTTGCAATGAGGCAAACCAAGAAACAATCCCTCATGATCCTGGGGAATGAAGAAGTGGAGGGCTGAAGCTGCCATTGCTCCCACCAGGACTCAATAGCTGAAGGTTATTCTGGAAAATGTTTCCATTCTATCACTGGAAATCCTTGGAAATCCTGTTCCTTGCTGCCTGCCTTCCCCCAGACCCCTCCCCAGCCGAGGGATATCAGCAGCTCCTTCAGAAAGGTTTCACCAGAATTCATTTCAGTGAGGGTTTCATTATTCTTTAAGGGTGCATTAATAAAACTGCTGTACACTTGGGGTTTTAAATACTATATGGATTATTCTGACAGTCGCTTTGCAAAACCAACATATCAATCATTAAATTAAAAATCTAGTAATATAAATTAGCGTGGTTCAGGAGCTGTAGAACACGTGGAGCAGTATGCTCTGTGTTTGGAAACGAATACAGATCTGTCCTTCAAATGAGAAAATATAGCAAGCAGGGAGATGCAAAAAAATGGCAGTGAGTTTATCCAGCACTCCATAAAACCAACTGCTTCCGTGTATCAGGTAGCACTGTTGTTCTGCCCAGATCCCTATTATCCTTTCTGCAAATATCACAGCAATCTTTAATGATCAAGTATAATGTTTGTTTGCAGGGAGAGGTGCCATTTGTGGGTTGTCTGACACGGTGCTTGCATCAGGGATGAGGCAGCAGCACAGAAAAATCCAAACACATCTCCCCACAATTACCTTTGTTTGCTTGACAGAAGATGCAAAGGAAATCTTTTGCAGAAAGCCCAAGTTGCTAACTCACCACTTCATGAAGTAATGCCTCCCACAGGTTGCATCAGTGCTCTGAACCTAATCTAGCTGGCCCTGGTGGCTCCTGGTGCTCTGGGGACAGATTTTCTATTTGGTCCATTTATATGAGCAGACAGAAATTATTTTACCCTTAATAAATGGGAGGCACTAGATGAAGTCTGCAGGACAGCTTGCTTTTTCACTTCCTTGAGCAGAAAGTTCTTTTTAAGCATCTTTTTTCTTTCCTCTGCTGATTCTGTGAAAACTCTGTGGCTGTGAATAACATGTTGGATGTTTGAAGTGGTCCAGTGAATGTGAGATAATGAAGCTGTGGCCAAGGTGCAGGACATTTTCAATGGGCAAGTTTTGCCCACGGATTTCTCTCCTTTCTGAATTCTATTTCAGCTGCTCTAAAGCAGCTTGCCTTCCGTGCAGATAAATCCCTGCCATGTATACATGGGGCTGATGTGCCTACCCAGAGCAGTGTCCCAACCCTCCAGGGCAATGTCCCATCCCTCCAGGACAGTGTCCCAACCCTCCAGGGCAGTGTCCCAACCCTCCAGCAGTATCCCAACTCTCCAGGGCAATGTCCCATCCCTCCAGGACAGTGTCCCATCCCTCCAGGGCAGTGTCCCATCCCTCCAGAGCAGTGTCCCAACCCTCGTGGCAGTGTCCCATCCCTCCAGGGCAGTGTCCCATCCCTCCAGAGCAGTGTCCCAACCCTCGTGGCAGTCTCCCATCCCTCTAGAGCCAGCCCTGCTGCCTGCCTGCAATCACTGTGCAGAGCAGCAGAGCCTGCAGCAGTCCTGGCTCCCTGCAGCCTTCACCACCCTTTGGAACCCGTGCTCATGAGTGAAATTCCTGCTTAGTTCTTGCACACAGGCACGGTCTGGAGTGCCAGTCGAGGAAAACAAGCTTTAAAAATCTGTTCACAGCCAGGACAACATGTTAATGATCCAGCACAGGCTCAACACTGCCTGACTCCAGGAATCACCTGGCTCTGACCTGTGCAGGTCCAGCTGCCTGTGCAACCTCCTGAACTCCATAAAAATAGCTGCAGCCTTAAGATATGAGATGCAAGTTATCATGGAGGCTTCCTACTAAACACAGATTTAAGATCCCTGGGTGTTTCTCAGCTCTGGTCCTTTCAGGGCTGTGATTTTGATGCTACCAGTGAGGATTGCAGAGGTAAAAGCTGTTTGTTCTTGTTTTCTCCTTATCTGTGCTCTGTAAAATGCATGAAATATCACAGTGCTGGAATAAAGGCAATAATCGTTTCTAATAATGAAACTGTTCTGAAAGGCAAGACCTAGATTTCTTAGCTGATAGTGTGCTGAAGTATTTGCATAGTAACTGGGCTATAATTACAGATTCATCTCCTTTATGTCTCTTAGCTCTCAGGCTTAAGTAACCAGATCTTTGGAGCAGAGGCTCTTTTCCTGGGAGCCTGGGTGTCAGGCAGCATATGCTGAGCCTGTGTGCTCTGCTGCTCTGACTGTGAGTAATGAGTGTTGATAAACTGTTTACTGAAGCTGGCTGAAATTCAGCATTTGTGCATTGTGGGGTTTTTGATAGTTCAGAGGCATTTCCACCTTCAAGTAGTGGAATACATGTTTGGGATTCCTCAGAAATTTTAATTTCTGGGATAGAAACCGGCTTCATTTTTTTTTAAATTTGGCAGTTTTGATCCTGGCATTTTTCATTGGGTTTAAATTTTACTCGTTTTATGAGACAGCAGCAGCCATTGAAAAATATACAACACAAAATAGCCAAAACTTCCTCTTTTTTTTGTTTTATTTCAAAATCATTAACATCAGCAGTCACTTGCACCTGTCTGATAAAATCTCTGCTCCTGATGGGTGCAGGATACAGCCCTGAGATACAAAGAGCTGAGTGCTGTGGGTCCTGACAGCCTCACACTTACAATACAGAAAATGCCAAGCAATGCTGCTGCACAATTATTTTTAGTTTCTTCTTCTTCTTCTTCTTCTTCTTGGTGTACTGGTAAATTTGTCGTCCTGATAGAAAAAATCCATTAACTTTGGACTATACAAAATTCTGGGCGAAAGGAGTTAGGCAAAAGAGTCTTTGCTCTAACTCAAATTAAGCTCTGTCCTGGGTCTGGAGTTGCTCCTCGAGAGCTGAGAGCTGCAAATCCCAGAAAATGAGATTGTTTGGGGGATTTTTAGGTACAAGAGTGTTGGCAGCCTCTGTGTCACTAACTTTGTTCTCCCAGAGAAACCAACCTGCAAAGCTCAGATATTTTCCCTACTGTGCAGAGATTGCTCAGGAAAAAAGGAGAGGGGAGTAAACTTGAGAGGCAGAAATTCTGTGTCAAGGTGACTGTGAGGGTCGTTGTTTCCTTTTAGGTGTGTGCCAGGCCACAGAAAGCCTCTCTGGAGAGTTCAAGAGCATTTTTATTTCCTCCTTATAGTCTGAAGTTGTTTGTGCATTTGTGCAGAACTTGGTTCCAAGGGGGGCTCTCTGTCCCTGCCTGTTAGTGCTTTAAGATACTCCTAGATTTAGGTGCTCTTACCTCAGGAGTTTACATTTCCTCAGTTTGTATAAACTCAGTATTACACAATCATAAAGGTGAAATTCTCCTGCTCTTCTGTGCCATGACACAACACTTTTCTTTCCTTCTCCTTGAGTCTGTGACCAGGGCAAGCTCTCTGAGCCCAGCAGTGGCTACTCTGTTATCGGTGTTTTCTCGCCCTGCCTGTCCCAGGTTGGGGGTCCCAGGGGGGCTGGGATGGGGCTGGCAACTCCCAGATCTCTGTCTGCTCCCCTCCTGCAGCAAGGCACATCCTCTGCCCTGCTCTGCTTGTATTGCAGCCCCAAAACTGAGCCCAGCCATCCTCTGCCATCCTCTGCTTGTACTGCAGCCCCAAAACTAAACCCAGCTTTGTGGGGTTTTCCTCACCATAGGTTTTGTGGTACCAGCTTTGATTCCATCTCCTCTGCTGTTGGGTAGAATTCACTGCTGCACAGTAACAGAACAGCCTTTCTTTAAGGGAAGATTTTTAAATACTGATTGCCAGAATATCATAACTAATGCAGAACCAATACACTGAGATGTTCAATTGATATATCTGCTTGGAATTTGGCATGAAGCAGGTGGATGCATCTGTCCAGGCTGTTGTGGCAGGAATAGGTTTGTCCTTTGTAACAAAGGAGAATGGGGAAAAATATATTGAATTTCATGAGAATAATTTTCAAAATTGAGAGCCTTTCTGAATCATTAATTAAACAGAGTTGAAAACTGAAGAAATTACACAGAATCAGAGATAACATATATACAGTTTCTTACTTTAAGAGGTAGAGAAGAAGGACCAGGAAGCTGTAGGCAAATTGGCCTGATATTGATTCTTTGTAAAATAACAAAACACTTGATTCAGGAGTTCATCAGCAAGGCTTGGCAGCTAAAAAATTTCATTAACTGTAGCAGTTACTTGGAAAATACAGACCTTGTCAGACAGACAATTAGTATCGTTTTTAGTTAGATTTTTTTTTTTTTTTTAAGTGGATTATGGGCAGGTTGATGAAGTCAGATTAACTGACATTGTGTGTCTGGGCTTCAGAACTTAATACTGCATGACATTTGGACTAGAAGCTTGGATTCAGCTGTGTGTCTTTTAAAAATTGAGTCACTGGTAGATCTCAAAATATAGTTGTGAAGAGAGATACCAGAGAGCAGAGCTCTTTCTGGAGGGCCAGCATGGTCTAACATTTAACATCATTTTCAGTGAATTTGATTGTCCATGTAATTTTTTTTTGCAGAGCTTGCAGGCTTTTCAAATATTGGCAGAGTAGTAACAAAAGAGAAGACAAATTGCTTTTATTGAGTTCTCCAGGTTTGTTAGTCTGTTGGTCTGTCTCTAATAAAACCAGTGCAAGGTAACTTGTGTGGGAGCAGCAAGTGGAGATTCAGGGCTCTGGACTTTGTTCATTCACTCTACTGAGGTTTAGGCAGAAGAAAGCCCCTAAATCTGAGCTCTCAGCACAGTACTGTGGTTGGAAGGGAACGAGATCTAAGATAAATGAAGAAAGTTTACAAAGCCCAAGTGGGAAAGTGAACCTGGTTTTGGGTACAGCCCTGCCCAGAATGTCTGTGCCCACTGCTGGTGTCAGAGCTCCAAAGGGACACAGACACACCAGGAGAGTCTTTAAACGGGTTACAAACATTCCTGGGATTGGAAGTTTATGTTTAGATTATCACCCAGTTAATTTAGGAAGAGGCTGAGATGACTTGGCTGTCGGGGAAGGTGACAGAGGGGTGGGGAGGAGATGGAGCCGTGCCTGGACATGGCTTGGAGCAGCTTCTCTTTCCATCAGCTCACATGGCTCCTGCAGACTGCCTGCTGCATGCACACTCAACACTTCTGCTTCCACTGTTTTCTCATTATTGGACCTGGTGAGGGTTTTGTCTTTTTTTTCAGCATGGGTAGACTCCATCTGTTGGGACCATGTTGACTTCATAGGCTCAAGGCTTGGTCTCTCCTTTACCTACTGAGCAACATTTAAGTAAATTTAGAACTGAAATATTCTTCATTTCTGAACAAGGTGGACTGGACAGAATTGACTGACCTGAAATGCATTGAAAAGCAAACAAAACAAGAGGTATAAACCAGGCACGCGGCTCTGGGCAGGTTTGGCTCTGTAAAACCCAGCAAGATCAGCCCAGGTAATGCACCACGGGGAGCTGGGGGTGTGTGACTTGCAGCACTAAAAATGGAGCATTTTGTGCAGTTCAGGTTGAATCATCTCCATCCATCCCTGTAGTAAAGACATTAACTTTTATGCTCTTGTGTTTTGGATTTTGTGGTACATGAAAGGTCAGACCAGACATTTTCAAAAGTCCTTTCTGGCTGAATTCATCTCTGAGCTTGGCGTGCCTTTGGACGATATGGAAGTAACAAATAATCCAACAGATCCTGGGCTGGTTTCTTATTTACATAGCAAGGAATTCAATATAAAAGAGAAAAGGTTTGAACAAGATGAAATAAACCCTTTCTCTAATACACCTGTGCCACTGCAGCCTCCAAAGAGCCATGAGATAGCTGAATATCATGTACATAACTGAATATTATGGATATACAGCAGATTATTAGATATCTATAGCTGAAGTTATATATATAGCTGAATATTATATATATAGCTGAATATTATATATATCTGAATATTATATATGTCAGATTATTTTTATATATATATCTGAATATGAGCAGCTGAATGTCTGCGGGGTGGGAGCTCAGATCCCCTGGCATAGCCAGAGCTCCCTTGGAGCTGGGGGATCCCAGGGCACAGAGAATTTGGGATGGGCCATGCCTGCTGGAGGGAGGGCTGAGCTACTGCTGCTGTCACCTGGCACCTGAGGATGTCACAGCAGCTGGCCTGTGGCAGTAGAACCTTCTGGAGCTGATGAGGGGAATGGAGGAGCAGCAAGAAATAATCTTTAACCAGGAACAAACCAAGGTAAGGCAGGTTCATCAGCCATTTTGCAGTGTGTAAAAGAGACTTAGCTGATTTTGATGTGATTGAGGCAAAGCATGAATAAAGGATGGATTTATTGCATGTGGGCAGTAGCCAGCCCATGGAGCTCTCAGTGCTTTGTGCCAGAAATGCACTTTCAAAAACCTCTCAGTAGGAACAGAGACAATAGGCTACTAAAATGGGTAAGTACTGTGCATTTCCAAAACAGTACTCAGCACAAAGAATGTGTGTATTTAGCTGATAGAATACAACAGTTCCAGGGGATAAGTAAATAATAATTTTTTAGGGGGATGGAGGTTAGGAAGGATGGGGACCAGATGCAGAAATAAACTAAATATAGTGGTTACTTATATTAATAACTGAACTTGTGATAACATAGTGCTGTTAATGTGCCTCAACACAAGTTTAATACTACAATAAAATGGTAATTCAGACAAACCCCTGCATTTTAACATTAAGGACAATGGATAAAACCCACAAAAGCAAGACATTTTAGAGTGAAGGCAGGGAGGCTGTAATTAGCTGCATGCAGGCAGTGCAGCAAAACAATGTGCAATAGGTAGCATTTTTTATGGTTATCTTGCTTCCATCAAATACATTAAAATTTTAGCAGTATTAAAGCATGCTAATGTTATGCTTTAAACCCTAAATTTGACTTTATTTCCATTTGTAGTTTAAATCTGAACTGGAAGCACCATAGGTTTTCATGGGTTTTTTTGAAGTACAACAGATATCCTCTTTATAATTTTCTTCTGTGCATTTGATTTCCCTTTTTGATGTGTCTAGGGAAGATGACAAGATTAAATCCCCCTCACTGAAAGGAGCTCATTGTGAATGTATTTAATTACTTCCTCCTAACTGGCCCATGTGTGCAGCTTTTCACAGCCAGGATGGTGCCATTTCAGAATGGAGCATGCTGAAACTTCCATCTCTGGCAGAACTGAGCCAGATTACAAACGGCTCACCATGCAAACACAGATCAGAAAATTCTCCATGCACAACCCAAATATTTGTCTCTTAGGTTAGATCGTGCATTTTCTTTTTTTCCATGTGTGTTTGTAAAACTGAGAAAGGGACCAGCAAATGCCAGTTGCTAGGATCTGTCAGATCTTGTGTCAACACCTGTTTCCTCAGGGGAAAAAACTCAGCCACTGTAATTAGAAGCTTGGAAATTAAATATTTGCAAAGCAGTCCACTCCTACTGTTTAATTGAGAAAAGAATTCCGATCTGCAGGAACATGCCAGGCCCTGCTCATTAGATTGTGATGCCTCGATGGGATTTGTCTTGGTTGCTTCAGTTCTTTAAAGCATTTTCCCCTAAATACAATGGTGAGATCAGCTAACTTTCATCATGCACTGTTCAC
>PYHW01009577.1:578822-597846 GCA_013186435.1 Turdus rufiventris | reverse complement strand
CAGGATAAACTGAAATGCTGTGTGCTGGTATCAACCTCTCGAGTTGTTCCTCTGTGAGCAGATCTGTTATTTATGTGTTTCTGCAAATATCAACACAAGCTGCTGTTGGTAGCTCCATCCTGATTCTCCCGGTGCCTTTCTGAACTTGGGAACAAGCCCAGGACAGAAAATGCTCCTTATCCTTGGGGCCCTGAGCCCTGCAGGTGTGCCAGGCTCAGGATGGTGCCTTCCTGCAGGGGAGCAGGGCTGGTTTTGGGATGATGAGCACCACAAGGGTTACCCCAAAGCCAGGGCAGACAGGCTGAGCCAGCAGCAAACCTCTGCCCTCCTTCATGGTCCTGTGCCCGACTTACTGGGGCCGGTTTGACCCAGCTCATGGATATCCTCTGAGCTGATGGTTACTGGGTTGGCTGATGGTTTTTGGGTACCTGAGCTCCAGATCTCACAAATATCAAAGTTCCTGTGGCCAGCATTTCGCAGCTCCTGGTCCAGCTCTGGGCAGGTTCCTGTATCTTTGCCTTGCTGTTTTTGTTCCTTGAGGCCAGAGCCAGTCCCAGACACTCACAGCTGCTCTGAGAGCAGAATGCCAGAGCTGAAGAAGGGCTGTAATTGCTCAGCCCCAGGCTGCCCATGGCTGAGTCCCTGAGCCATTGTGCCTGCTGAATGGCAGAGTCTGCAAGGTGATGGCAGAGCCCATCCCAGCCAGCTCCTGCTTCTCATGATGACCTGCTGCTGTCCGCAGGGCTGCTGCCAGCACAGGCATCCAAAGCCCTCAACTGGAACTGCAGCACAGCACATTTGGCTTCAGCCAGCTCTCAGCTAGGAGAGCACTGGATTCCAGATATCTTCTCGTGCTTGTGTGTACAACTCTGTGCTCACTTCTGCTCTTCCTTCCCCAGGCTCTCCCTGAGCTGGTCCAGAGGTACTTTGGAGGTGAAGTTCCGCAGACACCTCCTTTTCTTGGCAAAATGTGCCATGCTTGTAGTGTTTCAGCTCAGACAGTCTCCTCCATCACCAGCTAGTCTGGTTATCTCTCCCCCAAAGTAAATTTGATAATACATTGATTTTAGAGGACTTATACATGGAGAAAATAAATGTACAGCTTGTCTGAAGGAAGTGATTTAGCAGTGGAGCTGTATCAGTGGTGCTGTGCTGCTGCAGTCCTGTGGATAATTTCCCATGTGGATGCTTTTAATCAGGAATGAATGCGACCTACCTAGTAAAAGGCTATCTTATACCAAAATAAACATTATGGATATCTCATAAAAGATCCTCTCAAAGCTCTCTCCCAGCTGTAACTTTTTTAGCTGGAGAAGTCAGCACCCTCAGCTCCCCAGTGCTGCTGTGTGCGTGGGGGTAGCTGCTCCCTGATTTCTCTGCTGTTTGTTTTCTAATGAGTTCTATTAAGATAAACTCGATCAGCATGCACATTTTAAATTTTAATTTAAACTTGTAAAATTCTGGCTGTCAGAGGGGCAGGGTTAAGTGTTTGTGGGCAGGAGGGGTGGGTTTCAGCAGCCCAGCTTAGCTGAGCTCTGGCTGTACAGACAAGAAAGGGCAATGCCCTGAAATGTTCACCAAGGCTGAGGGAATTGAGTGAACTGAAAAGAAACTTTATTCCTTTGGGAGCATCAGGTACTCTATATTTAAAATAAATAAATAATCTTGAAAATCTGTGTGGTAGAACCTACAAAACAGCTTTTCATCCCATCCCACTGAAAATGAAGTGTCAAAATGAAATGCCTCTTCATCAGTATTAATCTTCAACTTAGAGCTGAATTTAGTCTAAAATTTATGAGGCAGATTTTGGCCCTATCAGCTGATGGAGAGAGGAGTGAGTGTTCACTTGCCAGAAGAGTGAGTGTTCACAGTTGTTTTCTCTGTGGATTTATTCAGTACCATTTGTCATGAATTAATGATCAATTGTTAATTCAATATTCACTTTTCCAGCTGCACTGATTAGATGCAGGAATCTGAAATAATAAGTCACATGGCATTGTTTCTGTTGCCAATAAGATGAGTCTAACTTGAATAATATTTGAACAACTCAAATAATTCAAATGAGCTCATGGAAGTTGAATTTAAAATATTTCCTGTGCATCTTCACATGTACAAGCTTAACAATTTGTTTTCTCAGATAGTCACAACTGTGCTAATATGGTGAAATAATTGTACGTGCAAGGCAAGCTAATAAATGTGCTCAATATTTTCCATTTTTCACTTTCCACCAAGAAAAATCACAAATTAAATTCTTTATTTAAAATCTCCCACTAATAACGACAGGTAATTGACTCAGAGTGACTTTTGTGATCAGCTTTTCACTCTGGAGTGAGCCAAAGTGAGGCCCTGTTCCACACTGTGGGGCAGCTTTGAGATCAGGATGAAAGCCTGAGATTCTTTGTCCCAAAGAACAGCTGATCCCGTGGGATTGGCACTCGCTGAGAGCCAACTGCAGCTCTGAACGGTTTGCACTTGAAAAGCTGGAGCTGGGAGTGTGTCAGGCAGTTCTGTGCCATTTCTGCTGCTGCTGGTTTGTTGGGAGCTGGAGAAGCTTTGGGGTCTGGAGGTGATGGGAGAGGCACAGGGCGTGCCAGAGCTGCTGCTCTGCCTGGGGATGCCCAGGGGACACCACAGCTGTCCTGGTTTGAAGAACAGCTGTTTGCTAAGAAAGACAGAAGATTTTTTTTTAATGGAGAATGTAAATCCCCTCCCTCTGAATTATTGTAATTTTGAAATCAAGGGGCTCTCAGTCAAAGATATGGGAATTAGGAATAACAGTTCTTTACTAGGAAAATTAAAATAGAAATACAGTGCTACAAAGCACAAACTCAAAACACTGACAGAGTGAGAATCCAAGCTGACACCTGTCAGTCAGGCAGGGTGTTGGCAGCAGTCCCATTCCATGGTGGCTGCATCCTCCTGCAGTGACAGATGTGGTTCTGTTGAAGCAGTGCTCCTGGACAAGGTGCAGTTTTCCTCTGGAGGTCCAGTGATGATGTGGAAGGGTCTGATTTTCCTCTGGGATCCAGTGGAAAAGGCTTCTCTGATGCTCCAAATCTCAGATTTTATCTGGGTGGGAAATGTTTGGCTCCTCCCCCTGGCTGGAACATCTCCCCATGGGATGACAGAATTTTATCAGCCATGCACTGGGACTCAGTGGCCATGAACAGGAGAGATCTCCTGGAGGGAGGATGGGTTGTGAAAAGATAAAGAACACTGCCCCACCTGGTTTCAATGGATGGCCCATTAACAGGAGATATCTACCATGGAGACAAGGAACAGTGCCCCACTTGGTTTTTAACTGATAATCCATTAACAGGAGATATCACCCATGGAGATAAAGATCACTGTCCCACCTGGTTTAACAGCTGGTAATAGAATACAAACTTTTGGTCACATCCTGTACAAACTGAGCAGAAAATACCTGTTAGCTCACCTTCTCCTGACTTCGAGGTACAATGCCTTGAGGTGAAACTCCATCCTGGTCTTTCCTGTGAGTTGCACCTGCTTGTTTCGTGTCTGATTTGGCTCTCACAAGGCACCAGTAACTAATTATCACCTAAGTTTTATTCAGCTTTGAGCAAAGGCTTCTGCTGTGCTTGCTAAGGGAAAAAAAAATCCCCTCTACTTGCAAAAAGCAAACTATTTTCTGTTACAAATCAGTGTAAATAATGTCTGTATTCTGGAGTCTCTGGGGGGATTACAGGATTGTATCTCTCCACGGATGCTGCTCTATCTATATTTGCTGTATTTTGTCCTGTCATCTTGATCTCCCACATTAACACTGATGTACAGCACACAAAGAAATGTCACTTTCTGTGACTTTTATTGGTTCTGTCTGCAGCTCCATGTGCAATTTCCCTGAATCATATCCTGCTCCACTCACATGTATGCATTTGGAGGCAAGAGTGGAAGTCACTTCAGTTGGGTGGAGTGGTATTATTCCAAATTGGATTCTCAAAGCAACTGCTTTGTGCTTGTTTGTTTGGGGAGGATTTTTTTAGTGTTGTTGTTTTGTTGGTTTGTTGTTTTTGTGGTTTTTTTTTTTCCTCTACTGTGCTGGCAATTTTCAGACAATTTGCAGACATATGGCTCTGAAAAGAATTGTTCACACAGTTCCAGCTCATGTTGTCATTTAGTGGCTGAATTCAGTAAATGACACAATCATGTCTCTCAGACTATCAGTAAAATGGCAACCACTTAGGATTATTTTGTGTATTTGGATTCAGATAATAGTGACTTTTCACTAGCTGTTCCATACAATCTCACAAGAGAACTCACCTCTGTGACATGAGAAACAGCAGTTCCCTGCTATTCTGATCTAAAATGTTGGCAAAGGTAATGCAGTCAGGCACAGCAGAGCTTCATACATGATCCTGTGGACAGTGATACGTGATTATTGGCATTCTTGGAAGCAATCAGCTAAAAATTTCTGTCAGCACTGAAAACAAAAAACCACAGGCTTGGTGGAAATAGAAAAAGGAAATATAAAGGAGAAAAATATCTCTGAGGAAGGACACTTTCTAAAGATCTTTCATGTTTACATTTCCTTTTTTCCTTACTGTGAATAGAGCAGTGTGATGCAGTAACAGCAGGGCTCGTTTGAAACTTGTCTGGGAGAGTTCTGCATGTGCAAGGCTCACAGAATTTACCTTTTCAAGTAGATTTGCTTCTTCAAGGCACCGAATTCCTGATACCTTTATTCAAGTCATTGCTCACAGAAGCTCTCTAAAATCATCAGGATCCTGGGCAGAGTTGCAGACACTGTCAAATCCACACTTGGTTTATACCTGGCATATTTGTACTGCAGAGAATTCATCTGGAGATTTTGGGCAGTAACTGCCACATGTTCTGCACTGTTATGATAATTAAATGATATTTGGGCTATAACAAGCAAATGAGTTGCAGCTATTTAAGAAATTACTGGCACTCAGCTGGGAGCTCCATCCTCCCCCTCCACCTGCCCCAGCTGATATGGGATAATTGACCGTGAGTAAATTCCTGCTTTATTACAGTGTAAGATTACACCTTGTACGTTAAGCCCTGTTTAATGAAGATGTTTGCAGTTTGCACAGTTTGGACTGGGAATAAATGCGGCATCATTTTGTCTCAGCTGACGATGGGACTGTTTTCAGACAGGACATTTTGAAACATCCTGACTTGATCATTTCCTTCTCTCTGGCCATTCTTACAGAAAGTTTCTCCAGGCACTTTTAGCAGCACTATTACATTTGTGGCAATTATAACCTGCATTTTCCTTCTTTTCCCCTCTCCCACTCTTAGGGGTTTTTTTCCCTCAGCTAACAACCTCAAAATTAGTTGTTTATCCAAGAGTCATGGAATCATTTAGTTGGAAAAGACTTCTGAGATTGAGTCCAAGCGCTGACCCAGCTCTGCCAAGCCCACCCCTGAACCATGTCCCCAAGTGCCACATCTGCATCCCTTCAACTCCCTTCAGGGATGGTGAATCCACACTGCCCTGGGCACTGCTCCAGTGCTTGGCAGCCCCTTCACCAGTGCTGGGTGTTCCAAGAGCAGCTGGGGTGTCCTGGAGCAGTGACACCCTTCACGGCCCTTCCCTCGAGTGTAAAGTCACTGCTGTGCTCACAGCCTGGGGTTGGCTCATCTCCTGCTCAGCACACACAATTTCCTGTCAGAGCTGTCTCTCCTGCAGGAATGAGGCTGCTTGGGAACAACCTCTGAGCCACCAGAGTAAATTGGATGCATCAGCATCCTTTGTGAGTGCTCAGGAAAGGGAATGGCAGCAGGTCCTGGCAGCTGGGGCACAGCCCATGGGGGCACAAAATCAGGTTACAGGGCTTGAAATCAGCTCCTTGTCCTCACAGAGCCCCCAGAGATTCCACAGCCCCCAGAGATTCCACCGCCACCCAACCCATTCAGTTGTGCGTGCCCAGTGCTCTGCTGTTTGTGTCTGAGCTTTCCCCAGCATAAATAGTTTGAAGAAGGTCAGAAAATATCTCCAAGAATTGTAATAACAACTCACGATTTCATAACTCTCTGCTGGTTTTGTTGTCATCTATATGAAATGTCTGTGCCTGCCTGCCAATTTATTTATGTAATTCTTGCTGCAGACATAGAATTTTGAACCAAATCAGTGTCCTTGTTCCGTTGTGCTTTAATTTACCTGTCACTTAACTGACACTGCAGCTTGATATTTTATGTATCCAGTCATTTTCCAGGTTCCACCAAATTTGTTGTTCCAGAAACACTGCACTTGGAGTATCACACCTCAAATATGTTTGCTTTGTGGTTTACACTCATAACATGTTTACTAATGCTTATACAGGGAAATAATCGACTCTCGTCTTCTTGGGTTTATATTTTCAGTGCTTTTATCCTATCTAGGAAGTTTTTGCACACTTACAGATATTATGGAACATTTCCCCCCAGTTTCCTCTGTGCTAGGAATGAGCAATACTCTGGAGTAAATTGGAATGCTTTCAGCAGAGGAGTGAGCTGTTGGACTCGGGATCTGCCCTTCATTTTAGGGGAATAGATTTGTACTTGACAGGCTCAATCTTCGTATCTTTTTATGTGTGTGCAGGTGAAATGAGGTATCAGTCATGCCAATTAAATTCCACATGTGGAATCACCCATTTAAGACAGCGGCAATTTTATTTGTCCTATCAAACAGGCAGTTTAATCTCCTGCAGCTAATGAGACCAAGGTTTGCAGTGACAGCAGAGTCTGGAGTGGCACTGCTCTTCAGCCTGGCAGGAAGGGCAGGAGGAGCCTTTGGGGTGACCAAGGAGTGGTGCAGAGGGAGGGGGGAACCCCTGGCACTGATGTGGGCTGGGAGTAGCTGTGCCAAAAAGCATCTGTGCCAAAAAGCAGCTGGCAGCAAGCTGGGCTGGAGCCAGCAGCACCTGGGGACAGGGACAGGGACAGCCAGGGAGAGGACAGGGAGCAGCCACCTCTCCTGGGACATGGGGACACACGGCTGTCCCAGCTCGGTCCCCATCCCTGCACACACCCATGGCAAATAAAATGTGTTTTTTTATTTTTTAATATATATTTTTTAAATTATTTTAAAATATTTTTATAGAAAGCCCCAGGTGAACTCAGCAGGGCTGTGGGCTTGTTTAGGCTGCAGAAGGCACAGGGGGCCACGAGCATCCTGTCAGTGCTGCAGTGGGAGGATGAGAGACAGTGGGCAGAGAGATTCTTGCTGGGTGGAAGAAAGTCTTTTTTGACATTTGTTACTTCTGTCTCTTTTTTTTTTTTTTTTTTTTTTTTNTTTTGTTCACTCCTGATAGAGTCAGACAGAAACAGGCTGTGCAGAGAGGTTGGATTGGCTCCACCCTGAGTGGTTTTCATGGCACGAGTGGGTGAAGTGCTGGGTGACCTGGGCTGATCCCAGGCTCTGCTCTGAACAGAAGTTTGGATCAGCCACTGCTCCAGTTTGTGTCTAGCCTGGATTTTCCCATGGTACTGTAAAACACAACTCCCACTTAAAAAACCCAAACACAACACAACAAGAAAACAAACAAACCAAAAAAAACCTCGTTAAATATTCAGAGGGAAAAAAGATACAAAAATACATACATGTAGTGAGAAATGCAGAGTCCATAATTCTTGTAGTAGACATGTATCACCTTACAACATATCAAAGGAAGAACATCTGAAGTCTATTTAGGCTCTCAAAATAAAGATAAGTTGCATTTCAATGACCAATATGTGTTCAGATAAAATGAATTATTTACACACAGATTTCTTTTACAGTTAGTAAAATGATTCCTTAGAAAAAATATTGAAAAAAATTTAAAACATACAGAAAATCCCCGTGAACTTGATGATGCTTTTACTTATTTTTATAGGATACTTTGAAAGTCTTTATAGGGTTTTAGAAGTGCAGATGTTTCTAATAAATGCATACAGTATAAATTCATTGGATGCTGTTGTATTTGAGCAAAAGAGATAAAAAGAAGCAGAGAGGCAGCCCTGCTGTGGATACCAGGGATGAGCCCAAGACACAGTAGTGTGGTTGTAGAGGTTGGCAAAAACCCCTTTTACAAAATGACACTGCCCAAAGGTCAGCAGGGACTGGGCTGAGCTAGGGGTGATCACACAGAGCACAGAAAGGTTTGAGCTGGGCTTTATCTCTGGTGATTCTTCAGCACACCCAGACTTGCTGTAAGACTACACAAAGAGCCAAACTTTTCAGGTTTGGGAGAATAATGATTTCAAACTAAAGGATTATGAAGTATGGGATGAGGTGCTACCCAGAGTAATTATTTCTCATGTAGGATCTATTTCCCCTTCTGCTTTGGAGCTGAGGCGTGCAGGTCCTGCTCTGCATTAACATGAATATTTGGTTGCAATCACATTTCCAGGAATCATGTCAGAACAAGCAGAAAAGCAAACCAAGTACATTTTACAAGATAAAAGTCTTCTGACTTGTGTCAGTGTTATTTTCACATATATTCGATAATTAGAATATTTCCATTAACTTAAGCTACTGCAGCGTGATGCATTCTTTCTAAAAATGCATCAAAAAATACACCTCAGGATTTGTATGCATGCCACTTGTTCCCAACAATAACAGAACCACAGGAGAAATTGTCACTTCATGTGCAATTTCTGTCCCTAAAATTTTAAGCCAACCTTCCATCATCTTCTTTTTATTTTTTACTGCAGCTTTGAAATCTATGATAGGTTCACCTTGAGTGCTCTCTCCTGTCTTAACAGCTGATGCTTAACCTTTGTTCCAGATGACTATTCAGTGTCTAATTAGCTTGGTCTTTAAAATAGAAAAAACCAACTCTATCCAGCATGTTATAAAATCCCTCCTACTCCCTCACCATTCTTTCTCGCCAGCTTCCTCATTTTGGTCTCTGAAATTATTCTGTATTACTCCCTCTTTTGTATTATCCCTTGCAGAATCCTTTCTGATCTCCTGGTTACCACAATTTTCTTTGTTACTTTATTATACACATGATTATCTTTTCCTGCAATTACAATATCTGGGCTTCTTCTGCTGCTGCTTTCTGTGATTGAGTATCACACTTCTCATTTGTAAGCCCTGGTAATTACCACCCATTCCAGAGTGTTTCATTTGCTCCCTAATTTTGTTGACTGCTTTTGCAGCAGTGCAGAGAGCTCCTGTTTGCTCTCACTTCATTAGTCCTGAGACCTTTCCAGCTCTGAAATCTGTGATTTGTGCCCTGTGATTTGGATTCCTTGAAGGCTCCTTGCTCCTGCTGGAGTCGTCCCTTCCCTCTCACATTTCCAGTCTCAGCACCCAATTTCTCTGGTTTTGGGTGATGTGATGGGGACCTGAAGGTCAGATGGGATTCGGGCAGCTGCCATTCCCTGCTGGCCATCCCCAGTGTTCTCTTTTGATTTTTTTTTACCTTGCCTTCATGCTCTTTAGATAATTTGAATTTGTGGATTGGGGGGAAGAATCTCAGAGCCTTGTCTAGTGATGACTTGTGCAATGTTCTTTTTCCTTTTTCCCGAAGCAAAGCTTAAACCAAGCAAAATCAAGGCTGTTGCTCTGTCATTTCCTAAATTTAGGGTTTATTTTCTTGATAGGCTCCATACTGTAGAAAGTGCTGGAACCACTGCTTGGTTTTGCTCTAAAAGTTATAGAATGGAAACAGCAGATTCAGAAGAAGATAAACAAAAGCTCAGACCTAGCCATGGGCTTATTGATTATTTAAAACAGGAATGGGTCATCTGTTTTAAGGTTCAAGAACTTCTTTGACTAGACTTTTACTGCTCATGGAAACCTTATGTTTGTTTCAATAATGAGTCAGTTTAAAAGATTTTTCTTCTTTTTTCTTGTGCATATGGAGGAAGGAAAAGGGATACACAGTTCTCACCTGGCCCAGATATATATATATATAATTTATTAAAAATATTTATCCTTTTATATATATATTATATATGTATATTGTTTTGTTTGCCAGTACCTTTTGTTTCCCTGAGCCATTTTCCCAATATATGTTTTTAGCCTCTTTTCTCTAATTCCATTCTCTCTTACAAAATAAATTAATGAAGAGTTGAAATTTCAAATTCCCAATAATCAAGTGTATTTGCAAATAGAGAAGAATCAGATTTGTTTTCTGGTGGGTGATTCCTCTTGGCTGCATCACTTTTGTAGCCCCTTTAGTGACTCCATAGTACAAAACCACAAAATAACAAAAATTCCTAAAGTATCATTGTCTTCCATTAATCACTAAAGTAATCAACTCTTTTGATAGATGAAGTGTGTTATTTTGTGTTAGACCCTTGGTAGAGGTAGTGGAAACCCATCTCAATCTCTTGATGTTGTGTCAGTGAACCCCATTTCCACCCCGTGCTCCTTTGAGTGCTCTCAGATTTTTGTGGGCTGTGAGCTGCTGTGTTCTCAGGTTGTACCCAAGGAGATTTTTTCTTCCTTCAGCCCCTCTGGAGTGAAGGTCACAAAGAGAGAGGTTTTGGGCTGCCCACAGTTCAGATTTGTGCTCACTTAGCGTTTTTCTAGGTAGGGTTTTTTTTGGTGCTTATTACAGCAACCTTTGCTCAATTTTCCAGCTGTCATAATCCATTTTTTTTAGTATGTCTGGAAGTATTTTTTTTAAATTTAATGCATAAACATTTACAGTTCTCTGTAGTGTGTTTCTTGTTTAGTTCATAACTCAGTGGTTGGCAAAACCAGTAGTTTTAGTGGCCTGAACAATGATAAACCATCAGAAACTTGCAGTGTGGCAGTTATTTTCCATGAATTAGTAAGTGAGCACAGAGTGGGAGAGGATGCTCATCTATTATCTGCCTTGTGCTGCTGCAAGTCAGCCTGGTTGGTACAGCTCCCATCTCCTGAAATATTGTTATTCTGCTGCTGCCCTGTCTGATTCTGCTTTTCTTCCCTGTGCATAATTATCTCATAGTATCCAGCATTCCATCTCCTGGCTCTTTCTTGCATGCAGAACATGTTTCCCACAATCTGTTCCCTTCTCCCCGAGTGTCTTTCTTAAAGGAATCAGTTTTCATTGACACAGAGCAGACAGTGGCAGAGTCCTGCTGGGTGCCCTCGCCATAACCTGATTTCCTCCCTATTTGTTCCATGGGAAATGGTTACCTGCAGTGTTTAAACACACTTTTAGACTGCTGATTCAGAACTAAACAACTTTAAAACCATGCAGGAATGAGATTTGCGGGCCCATTTGGAGCGTTAAGGATTTTGCTGAGAGCGGTTTCAGACAGCAGCAGTCGCAGTTATTCTTCCAGAGTGGCAGAAAGTTTGGAGCAGAGAAATTAAATTCTTGGTTCCCCTGAACCTGCCTTAGCATTGCCTCTGTGTGGATGCTCAAACTGAAATAATTATGCCTCTGTCTCCTGCCAGTTGTCTTTTTTTTCGATCTTCTGTATATTTTTCTTGACCAGATGGTTTCAGATATTAATTTCAAATACTGCTCAGGGTCAGGACACCTCAGTGGTTTATGCAGGAGCTGACAGTTCTGGGTCTAGCTCAGGTAGGCAAAAGTCTTTCTTCATAAAGAAGACAAACAAATAAGGAAAAGGCCCCCTGCTAACTGGCATTTAGCAGCCTGTGAGAAATTATTTCAGACTTCCTTAGTCAGTCCTGAAAGAAATACCCAAGTGATTTGCTGTTGATATTAATCTGCATTTAGGTTAACAGTCACTTCAGGATTTTTCTTTTTTTTTGCAAACCTGGTGTGCTGTGGTCTTTGAAATAATGGTTAGTTCATCCCACCATAGAGTAGGGCTGCACTACAGAGCTGTAATAAATTATTTTAATAATTTAATTTAAGATTTTGAAATATCTCGGGATGAAAGGTATGACATAAAATATTGTGTGCTTTAATAAATCTTACCTGCTGCAGCTGGAGTATCCCAGAAACCCGTTGAAAACCAGCAGAGTTCAGTTAGGTGTGAGAGCTTTAGGAATGTGTCATTTTGGCAGGATAAATAGATGGCAAGTCCTAACTCACAAGAGTGGTGAGCTCTTCTCTGGGTTTGGATAATTTAATGAGTGTATTTGGCTAATTAGTGATCTCAGGACTGTGCTCCTTGCTCAGGGTGTAAATTCCCACCAGGAATGACTGTTGTCAATAATGCACTTTGGAAGGAGGCACTCACACATTAATGAGGGGCAGCTCCATGGCCCTGCCAGCTTCTGTCCTGTTTCAGTCCCCACAAGCACAGCAGGAGCCAAAGAGGATCCAAACCCAAAAAGGCAGAGGGCAGCAGTCCCAGCCCTCTCCTTAGTGCTGCAGAATAGATATTTGCCTGGCCACGTTTGACCTGTTTGTTCAGCTTTATCCAGTGAGGCACTAGAGCTTTACTTCAAGGGGGCTGTTTATCAAAAATGATGGGCTCTGTAATCCATCCTGTTCTCAGCATCCTGGCATTGCAATGCCTTCCTCTGATTCCCTCTGCTTGTTGTTGTGGGATTTTGGCTCTGCTCCTCAGGCAGCATCAGCCCTTCTGCTGCTATTTAACTTCTGATTTCCTTACTCTGCCCACCAAGATCCCTCTGCTTTTTATTTATTTTATTTTTTTTTTTTTTTTTTTTTTAAGAGGAGGAAAAGCTCATAAAGTCAAGACAGAACATATTGGAAGCAGAAAGACCCATCTACCCTTTTGTTTGCAGCAAATTCCTCCCAGCAGGTCTTGTTAACTCGAGCTTCTTGTCACTGCTCGGTGGCTGCTCCTCGCTGCAGCCCTGAGCTGCCATCCCTGGGCACAGCAGAGCACACATCTCCAGCTATGGCTTTTTGGGGCTCTTTAGCCTTTCAGATTTGGGCTCAGCTCTTCCTGCCCACGAAGGCTTCCAGCTCTAATTAGGACTATCCTCACTCCTGCTTGAGACTGCAGAGCAGAACGGAGAAATGGGGGAAGGAAACAAAGGGCACGGCAAAATGATATCCCTGCTCCTTCCCTCTCTTTATTGGAATCCATTAAATTTTCAGTGTTTTCAGTGTTTTCACCGTATTTTGGTGCTCTGGTGCTGTCTCAGGTTCTAGGCCTCTCTGTGCTTCTCCTGCCTTTCAGAAAATTGAATTCCTGGAAGGAATTTTTGATAGCACGAAAAGCACCCACAGAGGGAATGGGTTTGTGCATCTGTTCTCTACCTTGCATTCAGTGAGAGGCAGGCAGTTCTTCTCTTTGAAAAACTGCTTTCTCAGATGAATTTCACACTAAACTCTGCATCTCCTAGAGTGAATATTAGTCCAAATACCCGGATTGTTTTGTGCAGGCATTCCATCCGTGGTACAGGAGGAGCAGAGGTGCAGTTGCTGTGCAATCCAGGCACCCTCACAACACACAGAAACTCAATTTAGGGCTGTTGAGCTCTGCAGCCATTCACAGGGAAGATGTGCTATTCCTGTAATACACAGCAGAAATACCAGCATTGTTCACCTGTGACAAAGGGGGTTTGAGGAGCTGAGGATGGATTCTGCATGAGAAGAAGCAGATGGGCACGAGAATGGAAGGGAAACTTTTCCTCAATTCTTCTGCTCATTTGCACATGAAGAACGGGGATTTCTCAATGCAGATTACTGGAACAACCTTACAGAGAATGGTATAAAAGTTTACAAGTGATATATTTGGGTTAAATTGTGTATCCCACTGAGGTGTATCTGAACACTCTGGGTCCCCCCTGAGTTTTTTATATTTACCTTGGATTTCATGTAACACTCTCAACATTCAGGATTTGGCCATTTGTGGCTGTAAATCGATCCAGATGGATCCTTCCAAATGAGACCAAATTTTACCTGCTGGACTTTGAAAGGTATTTTGCTGCTGGTATATAAATCTCTCTGCTAAAAAAGCACAAGTGCTGCAAGGAGGGGTGGGCAAATACTCAGGAGATGATCATATTCAGAGTCTGTCTGCAAAAACAGACCGGAGGGAAAAACTCCTGTGGTAAAAAAGGAAGGATATTTCAGAAGTCTGTGAGATTGTTTATTGCCTGTAAGTTCTGTAGAGGTGTTCCTGTGGATTCAGGAAATTATTTATAAACTAGAAATGTATTTTTGCCTTGGGAAACTCAATCTGGCAAAATGTTCAGCAGAGCAGAGAGATTATGAAGAGTGCTAGCTAATCACTTTTTTTCTGGAATTTTAAAATTCTGTCCTTTTTATTCCTTGGGACTTTGGACACAAATAATTTAGATGTAGTTTCACTTTCTTGTTTTGCTATAGGCTAATTCACCCCTGAGGTATTCCCTGACGTTTATTTTATGTAGGGTAATAACACATTGCATCACTAAATGATGTAGGCAGGGCCAGGATTTATAGCAAGTACAAGTAAATGAGAGTTTGGGCCAGATCTAGAAGAACTGGAGATTAATTTTTTTCATATCTGCAATGCAAACCCATTCCTGGAAAGTGGAAATTTCCCCTGTCTTGGAAGTCCTTGAGCACAGAACTAAGAGTGGCCCTGTCTCAGCCTGATTCCATTTCAGATCCTGTGGGATGCAGCAGCCAGGACGAATTCTGCTCGTCCCAGTCCCAGCAGTTTCCCTCTGAGCACACCAAAAGTACACAGAACGCACAGATGAAATGCCAGGACTAAACTTTGAAAGTAACAAATGCGAATAAATAAAAATAAAGCCTGCCGCCAAGCATAAATAAAATAATAGACAAAACTAAGTAAAAATAGACTTCAAAAACGTGTCAGATAATACTCTGGTGTTATGCAGTTATCTGGGGATCTAACACATTTTGACAGAGTGTATCAGTCTGTGTACTCAAAGCCAAACATTTTATTAAAACAAAATATATCAGTTTTTAAAACAAGCTATGTATTCTGTTCCCCAAAGCACCCTTTGAGAAAGATGTTGTTTGAGCAAGAATTTCTCTGCAAGTTGATGAATGATTGGAGTTAATAAAGTGGAAATACAATTTTCAACAGGTTGGGCTTAGTTTGATCACCAGTGCACTCCAGTGCACCCCTTTTATAATGATGCATCCATCTTCATGTGTCAAATAAATCCATATTTGTGCATTATCAAGTGTTGTGTGCTGGGTTTAATGAAGTATCCGAGTAGCATTTCTGTATATATGTATTTTTTATTCTCTGAAAATCACAGAAAAAGCCTGTACAGAGCCAGGCTTTGTGAGCAGCCCCCAAGATTTGTTTTCCTGGAGGGAAACAGAGGGGTTCCCAAGCGGGGGAATTTTCCACATTGCCAGGTACTGACAAAGCAAGGTGCTGCTTGTGTGTTTGTCTGAGCAAGGAGAGTAAATGATGGAATTGTTTGGGTTGGAAGGACCTGAGAGAGACCTGGTTAATTAACCTGGTTGCAGTTAATTCAGCCTGGAGGGACTGGTCTCATCCTTGTCCTGCAGCAGAGCCTGGTGCAGCCTGGAGCCCTCCCAGGGATGAGGAACAACCTTTGCTATAGACCCTGCAGTGAATCTCTCCATAAAACACACCATGGAAACCTAAACATTCCTGCTTGCCCTCCATGCTTCTGGCTGCTGAGGTCTCCAGCAGTGTGTGTGTGCTGGTTCTCAGCTCTCTGCTGGTTCTAAACCTAAAACATCACAACTCCTGTTTCCCAGCAGTGTGTGTGTGCTGCTTCTCAGCTCTCTGCTGGTCCTGAGCCCAAAACATCACAACTCCTGTTCCCCAACAGCCCTTCCCCAAGTGCCAGAAGGTCCTTTGGAGAGCCCAGGCACCCTTGGACCCCAGGCTGAGCAGGAGCTTCTCACATAGGAGACAGAAACTGGGGGATGTGAAATACCAGGGAAAGGCGTTTGGGACAAATCTGGTACCCAAAGAACAGGAACAAATAGTGTGAGCTGGTGCTGGAGAGGAAGGCACCACGTCCCTGAGCAATAAGCAACTCTCAGGTGGGAAATGCCAGCCAAACAAGTCACAGAAACATCCTGAGCCTTTTGGACTTTTTATTGGTGTCGTTGGTGCTGTGCAGTGAAAACAGGATTTGGAATAGAATAATCCTTAGGCAGTTTTAGTGATGAATCTGTTCAGAAACATTTGCTGCAAAGCAGCAGTGACTGATTGCAGGTGGACTTTGCCTCATAAATACCAAAACTTTCTTTTGGGAAATGAGCAGGTACTGCAGGACTGGCTGTGTTGGTGAGGTTCCAGTCAGCATCTTCTCTAAATAAACTATTCCATTTACAGACATGGAAAACAAAGTTTTGCAAACAGATGTGTATCTGAAATATTGCTTTCATGTTTGACCTCTAGAGCTTCCTCCCCCTTTTACTTTGGGCTCTGTGATTATCTCTCCAGACTGATGTAACACCATGGTCTGCAGCAAATTCCCCAGCATTAATTTTACTGTACAAAATAAGCTCTGGCAATGTGGTGACTAGTTAATTGAACTATATAACCCTTTCTGGAATTTGTGACTCCAAGCCACTGAACAATATAATTCATCTCAGTTTTTATTAAAGTCCTAGTGAAATGGTGAGGCTGTAGTGGTGTATTAGAATGCAGAGAGTATGGTGTGTTACCAAGAAAGCCACCTCTCCAGTGGGCCTTTAATAAAATAAATGTTTTCTGATGGTGCAGCGCTTATTTTTAGTTTGTTCCTGTTTCAGCTCAGAAATATTGCATCTAGAACAATTCAAGGAACTGTAAAATGTGTTTGAGGAGGAGGAGATAGAGGAGAAGAGAAAAGGTCACAAAGAGATTTAAATGTTAAAAGTAAAAATTTAGAAATCAACATGATTGTTGCATAGCACGACATTGTGATCAGTGGAGTACAGTGGAAATACTGAATTTAGAAAGAATAAGCTGCCTAACAGCATGCTCCCGAACCATTTGTTATTTCCTAATTAAAGCTTGTGAAAGGGCAGTTTATACATGACTATAATAAGCTCAGTGTGGGAGATGTCAGAGCGTAAATCAGACTTTCTACAGCACTGGAGCTTTAAACATCTCTAATGACAAGTGCTGGTAGGTAGATGATACAAAAAGACTGTTTTGACAACATGATTGATTGAGATCTTGAAATATATAAGCAAACAAAAAGTGTGAATTCAGCAGGAAATTAAACCTGTACCACACATAAAGTGTAAAGACATTTAGGGGAAGCTCGTGGTAAAGAAAGTTTAAAGCCTGACTTGAAAAGAAAAAGTCATACTTGAGCAAAGAGGCCTTTGCAACTCAGGGATTTATCTCAAAACTCTGCAGGTAGTTGTATATATCCTTGTATATATCCACAGCCTGCCCCTGAGGTAGCAGAGAGCATCTCTGCCAGAGCTTGTCCTGTGCTCCTGCACCTCCTCACACCCTTGCACCTGCTCAGGTGTCTCTGTCCCCTGCTGTCCATGCCCAGCCTCCTGAGGCACATTTGAGAGTATTTCACCTCCTTTGGGAGAACAGAGCCCTTTGTAGGAGAGCACTGAAGCCATTCATATTTAAATTTTGTGCCATTGCTGTTCACAGGTAGGGTTTTAGATGCGTCCCTTTCTGGCCAGCCTGTGATTTCCAGCTGATTGGAGTGGGAGCACCAGCAGGTCAGTGTTAAACGCTTTTCCATGTACTCCCTTCTGTGGAGACATGGCCAAGCACAGCCTGTGTCAAACTGCTTAGCCCAGAAAAGACCCAAAATGGTACAGGGACAGAGGGGCAGGAGCAGAACATTTTAGATTACTTCCAGTCTCATTGTTACCTTTGAAAGATTTGGGAAGCAGGTCCAGCAGGGTGATTGGGCTCTCTGCACTCATCCCTCTTGGCACATTAGCAAAATCCATGTGTAATCAGCAGGGAGCTCAGTCCATGGGGGCTGGGGGGATTCTGTTCGTGCTGCTCTGCTCCCCTGTACTCTGTTTGCTCTTCAGCATCTGTTTTACCGATGTGCTTGGTGATCTTAGCAGAACCTTTTTTCCTGCCTTTGCTGGGTTGCAATGGTTTGTGATGTCCAGGCAGAGCATTGGGTACCAGGAGAGATGTGCCTCTCACCAGAGCATGGCCTGACAGCCCAGGAATTAACAGAAACCTTTTCTGCAGAACAAAACCAGAATCTGGCTGTTAGATGCAAAGCTTTCATCACCTGTGTCTGTCACATCAGCTACAAGTCACTGGTAGAGTTCTTGTCAGGCACTTCAGGTTTGATACTGGGATTTTTATTCTTTACCCTTCTAAAGCCTCAACCACATCTTGTTTTCTGCTGACCTAGAACCAAATTTCAAAGATAGCAAGAGATACCCGATGGATTTTTTCTTATTTAGGATGGGTCCAAATCCAGAAGCTTTGAGTTTATGGGTTAAGCTCTGAAAATACATTTTGTGATCTAGATCTCTCTGAAAACTTCTCCAGATTCTCCTCAGCTGCTCCTGAATTCAAACCTGTGTGTTTTAGACTTGGACAAATGCTGTCCACAGGGGCTGTTAGAAAGGGGAATATTCGGCACAGAGGAGAAGCTGGCAGTACCTGGCTTTCCCAAGGGTTTATTTGTCAACCTGCTTCTTTTTCCCCAGTGCTGATGTTTTATTTGCATGTACAAGAGGATAGAAGAATAGAAGTTATGCAAATGTAGGTTTATTTAAAGGTTATGACTGAAATACCAAATTGATAAGATTTTATCAGCATTTCCATTGCCACAGTATCTGATCATTCCCCTCCTGCTGCCATCCCGCAGTACACAATCAAGGAGTCGTTCACTGAAATAAAGGTGACCAGTTTTATATTAGAAAACTGCTTGTTTATGCAATAGTTAAAATCTGGAATTAGCTGAAACAAATGGTCATGAAGGCAAACATTGTCAGGATTTCAGAAAGGAGGGGATTTTAAATCTATGTCCAGCCTAGGATAACTATAGGGATAAAATACTGCAGGTGACCAGGGGTCAAGGTGGAATTTATCCAGCGCACTGTCTGGCTCTGGCTGGGTATGATGGATGTTTGGTGAGTTTGGTTTTGCCCTTTTCAGATCCCTGTGTCCACGAAAATCAGTGGCTGGGTGCTGCCTGTGGCACCTGCTCACGTGCTGGCTCCTGCAGCCCCAGGGTCTGAGGGGCTGTGGGGATGAAGCAGGAGGAGGGGGAAGAACAAGGGAAATTCTCTTAGGGTGT
>PYHW01009577.1:535604-549531 GCA_013186435.1 Turdus rufiventris | reverse complement strand
GGGGGGGGGGGGGTTGAGGATCCCAATTTAAATTCCTTTTCTAGGCTGTGATAAGGGAGATAAAACAGTTACCAAGAAGAGAAATGGGAATGAACAAGTCCAAGGCAGTTTAGTTACCATTGTCACTGTAGCTGTAGCTGTGTTGGGTCTTTTAAAATACAGATTTGAAGAAGGTAAAGGAAATTTACTGCTTTCTCCCCACCCCCCTCATTCCAATGCTTTTAAGATCTAAATTCCCCTTTTCCATTGTGTGCACATGCATTTTTTTAGCTTGAGTGATCACCTGGCATCCAGAGATCAATGGGAAGTGTTACACAACCATGTCATTACACATATTTCAACAAGCAGATGTTAGTAGGAAGAGTTCTCTGACCAGTTTTTGAAGCTGTTGTCAGAATGTGGCTTAAACATCAGAAGAACATTCTGCAAATTTACATAACCTCTACAAAGCTTGAAAAATTAATTTGTGGTGAGCATCACTCAGCACTCATTTCCAGGAGAGAGAGAAAAAACAAAAAAAACCAACCACCCAACTCTTTGAATGTCCTTTTCAGTTGATCTCGTATTTATAAAATTGCAAGGGTAATAACGAAGCAGATTAAAATTAGCAGCAAGTGCATGTGTGGAAGTGCTGTTGGGATGAATACATTACAGAAGTCAGAACTGGAGCCATGGGAAATGCTGCAGCCCAGGACAAGGGTTTATGGTGCAAAGCTCATTCTCTGAATTGTTTTCTCTTTGTTCTCCCCTTCCTTCACCTGCTCTGTTTTCGGTTCTCAGTGCAGTGCAAGAGAAGAGAAATGCCTGATTTGTAAACTTCAAAGTTGAGTGTTAAATTCCAGGTGTGGGACAGGAGAGCCTGCCCTGATCTAGAGCAGGCTGTATTCCAGTGGGTTTGAAAAACCTGAGAGAAGAGTGATTCAGGCTTGTTTTTCTGTGTGAGAGAGATTCCATCAGCTCTGAACCAAAGTGGTGAAAACCTCCTGATGTCCCCTGAGCCTCCAGAGCTTCTTCCATTTTTAGTGCAAATCTCAGAAGAGCTCATCTCCTGATTTGCAAGCTTGAAGGCCAGAAGGGGTTAAACTGTCCAATCTGCCCTCAATAGCACAGCTATTTATTTGGCTGCTGTGCAAGCCCAATCAAATGTGCAAGATTTGAACTTGCTTTTCAAAAAGACACCGAAGAGAGGTTCAGAAGGTGCAGAGGTCAGGTTTGTGCCTGAGATGCCAGCCCAGAGGGACAGAACACTGTGATGAATTCTGCATTTCCCTTCCCTCTCCCCTGGAAATGCAAAGGAGTTCAATTTGTACATTCTGCGTTGGCCTCTTCGCCTCGAACACAGGAGGACAGGAAAATTAGAATTTCTTACCACAGCAGTAGAAGAAACATTTTGATGTGTTCCAAATGCTAAAATGTCAGGGATAAAAGGGCTTGCTTTGTTTTTAATCCAGGAGAGAGAGAGTTAGAAAACTTAATATTAGCAGAACTGCTTCCGTGCATTTTTAAGCACTTCAATAAATGTGTTCTTGATTGGATGTAAACTTTCCCCTCTAGTGTTTGCAACCCAGGAGAATATTAAAGTGAAAAACCTCTTTTAAAAAGTTAGAGGACTGTAAGTGATTTTATATATATATTTCAGTCTTCAGGGTCCTCATTTTTCTGATTCATATTAATTTTATTCCATATTTATAGCTTAAGTGAGAAGAGAATCAAATTCAAGAGGTCCATAACTACGTATAAATAATTACTGTTTATGAATATTACTGCACAAATTATAAAGAGGATGGCAAATCAAGAGAGATGGAGTGCAAAGCTCTCCTCAAGGATCTTTAGGTATTCAGCTCTCAGGAGGGCTCAGGAGCAGGGGCAGATTTGTGGATTTGGGGTTTTTGTGTGCAATCAGCAGCTGGGCCTCTGGGGGTGATTGTGCCAAGGAATTGCACAGAATTCCATGGAATTGCACAGAATTCCATGGAATTCCCTGCAGAGTTTGGGAGTCAGGCACTCCCTGCTGGCCTGAACTGCTGGAACCTGAACTTGCTGCAGAGAGCACAGTGGGACTGGGGCACCCAGTGAATTACATGGAAAATCTCATTTCAGCCCACAGGTGAAGATGTAGAAGAGGTGAGATGAGAGGAGAGCAGTTTTGTGTTCTGTGCCCACCCTCCAAAGCAGGCTGGGTATGAACTTGTGCCACTTTTCCCCCACAATGGATGCTGTGATTTCTTCAGATGTCACAGTTTCTCATTTGGGGAATTTTCTTTAATGAAAGAACTCTCCAAGGGTTTCCACAAGTCAGGGCAAAGGTTTGATTTTTTTTTTTTTTTTTTTTCACTTGAAAGGTTCCATAGCACATTTAAATTACATTAAATTCAGAAAATTAAATGCACATTAAATTCAGAATGCTGAGTGCTATCTCAAATACTTTTGTCTTTCACGAAATTCTCGTGTCCACATCCTGCCTTAGCTCAGTTCAGGTCTGCAGGTGCTGATGAGCTCAGGCACAAAATGAAAAGATCTGTGGCACTGTGAGCCTGAATTTGTGAGCAGGGCACAGGAACAGATCCTCAGGAAGGGATTGTTTCTTTCTTGGAAATTGGGATTTCTGTTGGAACAACTCCCAGCACCTGAGCAGAGAGCACAAGCAGAGAGGGTGGGGACACTGATTCTCCACCCTAAATTTAGAATATTGAACACTGTTCTCATGGCACTGGCACACTGGGAGAAAACACTCCTCAAATATTAACAAGTTTAAAATGTATTTAATACAGCAAAGACCAGTAAAGTTTGGAAATGGATGTATGAATATTTATGAAATTACAACACAAATAAATATTACAAAAGCTCATCTGATTAAGACAAGAGCTATGACAATTCTTGTGAATTTTTAATATTAAAATAAGCATTACATTAATGAGTCTTCATTATATCATTAAACATTTTATTTTGTTTTCTGTAGAGAATTTTATTTTTACTTGACATACTTTTTTAAGTGTCTAATGGGCTCTTATGACATTTGTAAATGAGCCAAAACATAAGGAATATAAGAGTTAATTCTTTATATTCATCACTAATTCAGACTAATTTATCATAAGGGAAATAATAGGGAAGTAATCTTTTTTTTTTTTTTTTTTTAATTTACATATAAATAGGTCTAAATCACAAAACTGGGATACAGATTTTAAATACTCCAGAGTCCAAGCTGACTGATGCAGGGTTTCACTGCAATTTATTATAGCATAGTAAGGACCTGCATTTATATATATTTATRTATATATATATATATAAATTAAAAATACCCATAAAAAATAAAAATAAAAATAAAAATAAAAATAAAAATAAAAATAAAAATACCCATAAAAATAAAAATAAAAATAAAAATACCCATAAAAATTAAAATTAAAATTAAAATTAAAATTAAAATTGGAAACTTTGAACAGTTCAGTAATGCTGGTAATTGGAGATTGCTCTGAGGTTCTTCCCTGCTGTCAGGGAAGGGACTTGGGAGCTTGGCCTTGCTTGGTTCTTGCCTTGGGTGCTAAGCTGGGTTTTGGGATGGGTAGGAATGCCCGTCTGGGCAGGAGCAGTGAATGTAAAGAACTTTTTAAAGATTCCATTTGTGCTGCTCCTGTCTGAGTGTTGTGTTGGCACCAGAGCTGGCTGTGTGGGGCTGTATTTGTTTGTTTGATTTTCAGCTCTCCCACTGTAAGATGTGCAGGCACAGGATGGATTCATTGTCATCAAGTATTTATAAAACCCTGCACAGCTCTGGCTCAGCATCCTCTGGGCTGGCTGAGAGGAAGGAGCAGCTCCTGCCCTGCCCTGCTCAGTGCCAGGGGCTGTTCCCTCCTCCCCAGACTGTGCCAGGGGGTGCTGGGCAGGCAGAGTCACCTGCCCTGGTTCACACTGCCTGAGTCCTGTCCCTGGGGGCCAGGGCAGAAGGGATCTCTCACAGCACAGCCAGAGCACCTCCAGAGTCCTCCTCTGCAGCTCTGACCCAGCCTAGCCCAGCTCTGTCCCAGCCAAACCCAGCTCTGTCCCAGCCAAACCCAGCTCTGACCCAGCCAAACCCAGCTCTGTTCCAGTCAAGCCCAGCTCTGTCCCTGCCAAGTCCAGCTCTGTCCCAGCTCTGTCCCAGCCAAGCTCAGCTCTGTCCCAGCCAAGCCCAGCTAAGCCAGGCTCTGCAGAGCCAGGCTCACCCAGTCCTACCCAGGAGCCTGCCTGGAGCCTTCTGGTTCTCACCCTCCCAGGAAGGAGATGGCTCAGGGCAGCAGCGTTTTTAATCCTTCCCCATTTCATAGGTGGAGCTCACGTGGAGCTTCCAGCCATGGCATTAAACCAGATTCTCCTTAGGGCAGTGCAGGTGGTGTTGCCTCCTTAAAGCATCATCTGCTCCAACACAGCAGCTTGAACTGTTTCACTGGGGGATTTCCCCCATTTTTGTCATTTCCCCAGACCGGGTTCTCTGTGTGGCAGCTCCCGTTCTGTGGCTCCAGCAGCTCAGCCTGCAGTGGTTTATTTGCTGGATTAAGCAATATCTTTGAGAAGCCAGGCTTGCCCCAGTGCCCAGCACAGGGAGTGCCCTGCACTGCCCCTGCAAGAGGGGATCTCGTTCCTCCAGAGCTCTGGGGGTTTCTCCAGCCTAATGCTGTGCTCAGACCTCTCCTGCCATTAGATTTATGCACCCAAGTAAGCAAAGCAAACACTGATGCTCTCTGTGCGTGGAATAACAAATGCATTTCTTCACAAACATTTGAATTTCTGTCAAACATTTTAGCACATTTACTTTCTGCTTTGCCCTCCCTCTTTGTGCATTTTTTAAGCAAATTAACTCAGAAGAAAAAAGTAGTTTACAGATCAAAAGGAAATATTGAATTATACACTTTCTTATTCTCTCTCTCCCAAGACTGGTAAATGCCTCTTCTCAAATAGGAACTTGAATGCTGCCACATTTTTCACACTTCTCCACTGATCCAGTTCCAATGTGATTATCTTACAGTGCTCGTGCAGGAATGAATTTTACAGGGAGACAAGGACCAGAAATCCCCTTGCTCCATGGAAGAGATGAGTTTCTTCAGGAAGCTGGCTGCCCAGTCCAGCCTCGAGATTCATGTTGGCTATAGCCTCTTTCTTTGCTCTTCCTACCTTGTGGAAACATCAGAGCCTCTGCTGAATATTGATTTTTGTGCTGTGTCAAGTCTGGCTGGAGCTGAGCATGGAACAGGCTAAAGCTGTGTCAGAAGCAGAGCCAGCCCCAGCCCCTGCTCTGCTCTCAGATCAATCTCTGTGGGGTTTCCAGTAAAACAAACCCAACAAGCGCTGTGCCAGCCTTTGGAGGCACACAGTGATCAGGGACTCCAGGCTTCTCCTTCAGCTGTGCTGCTGATTAAAAATCTGTGTGATAAAACCTGTCTAAGGAGCCCTGCTGGGCTTTTCTCTTCTTTCTCAAGCTGTTCCCAACCTGACCTCACCCTCTGCCTGGCCCAGCCCTCCAGAAACTTTTGGTAAAATCCTAAAATTCAGGTCAAACATCCAACAGCACTGGGCTGTGGACTGGGGAGGGAAGAGGGATGAGGGAGATGGAGACTCCTATTTGCTTTTCTACAGCATTATTTTCTAATTTGCAAACCTCCCTGTGTAAGAAGAAGTGATTCACCTTGGTGTGAAGGACATTAGGGGACAGCAGGTGGTTTCCAGCATTGGGATCCCCTCGTTCCTTACCTTTTCCTGGCACTGCTCCTTCTCAGACTCTTGGAGGAGGACGTTTGGCTTTTTGGGACAGTGGCTTCACTTCCTGGACAGTGAGGCAAGTACAAGGCATACAAAGCTGCTGTCTGTGAAGCTTTCTAAAAGCCTCCTAAGAAAGGACAATATCTTGTTTTGGCTAAGCATGGTGGAACAAGGTTTCCTAATTTGTTATTGCTCCAAAACATAACCATGACCCTAAAGAAGCTGTTGAATTTTTTGGGATAATTTACATGTCAAATAATGTCAGTGCCTGAGCCCCAGAAACTCCTATAAAAATTAGAAAAAAGTTATGTTAAATATTTTATTTGGAAATAAATCAGAGGTCAGAAGGCAGTGAGCAGAGACTGAATACATTCACAGATTCTGTTACGCTGCCCTTAATGTAACTTCTGAAGCTTATTTGAAATAATTGGGTCTGCTGGAAACCTTCCAGAATATTTCAAGGGGCCAACAGAAGAATTGGCTATGCTGTATCTAAACTTTAGTTACAGACTCTTAATTCTTAGATGTCTAAGTCTTCTAAAAAAAAAAAAAAAGAAAAAAGAAAAGAAACGAAAAGATTTTCTTAGAACTCTTCACTTGGTCTTATTAAAATAGCACTTCTCTGTAGAGACGAGTTAATCATGATTGCCAGACTAAAGATTCTGTTAAACATAAAAGCTGTCGCAGCCCTTGTAGTGAACTGCAGCTTAGGGAGAAAAAAGCCTGAGATGATGCTGGTAGAGGAAAGGTTGTTCAAATTGAACAGACACCCATCATCATTCGTGCTAATGATAAACAAACGTGTGGCAGGATGAGAGGAGGATCAGCAAAAGGCAAAAGAGCTCCCAGCACTGTGCTGAGCCCAAATGTGCCCGAGCAGGGAATCTGTGCCTTATCCAGAGCCATCCAGGGATGTTCAAAGGTGGAAAGGCGGATTTGTGGCAGTTAGCTGAGCTGGTATCACGACTGGTGAGCCTTATCTTTGGGCAACTCTGTGCAGCAGAGCCTTGCCCCAGGTCAAACACCCCAAACCCGCGGTGGGGGGAACTCAGGGTGGGGATTGTCCTGTCCTACAAAGCACGGGAGCACTTGGAGCACTGTGTGCTCACCCAACCCCAGGCATGAGGAGCAGCCTGCCCCTGGCACTGCAGGCTCTGTGCTTTTGTTCTTTTTTTGCTTTTGTTCTGCTCCTCTCTGGAGTCAGGCTCCTTTCCTGGACATCGCCCCAGCCCCACCATGCTGCTTTGGCAGCTCCCTCTTCATGGGCAGATTCCACATCCTCCCTTCACTCCAACTTCCTGATAGCTCCAAGAATAACCCTGACACTTCTTCAGAAACCTCCTTGTGTAAGCCAAGGAGCCTGGAGAGACAATAGGGTGAGGAAAGGCTTTGACTGACTGGTCCAGCTCTCTCAAATATTATGGAAAGTGCTGTCATGAAGAGGCATCGCTCTGAGCCAAGTGGAACTGCATTTCATGTTGTACAGAAGGGAAGAGACAGCAGAATACATCTGAGGGCTGATCAGTAAGAACAGTCATTTTACAGGGTTAGTAGTTCCAGTTAATTCTATATTCAGGTTTGAGAAGTGCTGCACTTCTTGCAAAAGGAATTGTATAAGAGCAGTTTTTAAAACTACAAAAGAAAGGTGGAAAAGGCAAATTGCACTAATCCAAGTTTGAAGAGCCCTTCTTGTGATCTTTAGGGATTGAGTCCCAAAGAAAAGATCAGCCTGTGACTGAGTTCTGAAACAGAGTTTTGTCAAGTATCTGATCAGAGCTGCAGAAGGAATCCCTCCAGAAATCCCAGAAAATATTCCAGGCTGACTCACCACACAGGCTGGGGCTTCCAGAGCTCCCAGGGCTCTCTGTGCTTCTGCAGCAAGAGCAGAGCAGCAAATTCCAGCAAAGGGGGGCTCAGAGAACCCTCAGAGCAGAGTGCTGGGCACAGGGCGCTCTGCCCTGAGCTGCCACAGCAGCAGCTCCACCAGGACACACATCTGTGTGCAGGCATGAGGAAAAAAGGAAAATCTGTGGGAAAGGCCACTCAGCACCACTCAGTGAACAGTAGGTGAGAAAATCAGTTTGGAAGGGAGGTGCTTCACTGTGCTGCAGTTTGTGTCCTTGCAGGGCAGGTGGCTCCAGGGGTGTCTGTCCCTGCTCAGGAGGGCTCTGAGTGTGTCTGACCCACACTTCCACCCCTGCTATCACACTGAGCTGCCACAGCACCATTTCTGTACAAAGCCTGTGCCTTGGAAGGTGGGACAGGGCTTTGGGATGGGCAGGGAATGTTTAACCAACAGAAGGAGGATTGCTGGAAGATCTTGGCTTAGTGTGAGTATCAGGGTTTGAGCCTGTTTGGTGGATGGAAGAGGAGAATTCCTCTCATCCCCAGGCACGTGCACACCTGCAATTCACCACTGCTGGTTATTAAAGCAGGAATGAAATAATCAAAAGCAGGTTGCTGTAGCTAAGGAGAGTTTTCATGTTTGTACTGTTTTTCAAGAAATGCTGTATTTCCTTTCCATTATGTGGCCACCAGAGGTGTTCAGACCCACTGTGATAATTACCACTTCTCTGATTGCCCTCACTAAATGTTGCGGGTTTATAATTATCATTTTTAATTTATAATTTAGTTGATAATTTTGCTATCATTCTAACAAGGGAAGATGGAGAAGTGTGGCAGAGTCTGAGGACGTGTGTGCTCGCTGGTGTATGTGTGTGTGTGTGGAGAGAGATTTTATTTGATTTTGCAGTCATACCCATAATGTGACACTTCAGAGCAGAACCTGCTGGGTGCCTTCAGCTCCCACAGGTTGATTTTTCAGAGGTGGTGACTCCCTGCAGCTCTGAGTGATGCCAGTGGGATTGTGGCTGCTCAGCACCTCTGAAGGGCTGTCCCCTGCTGTCACTGCTGCAGGTGCTCAGCTCCTTGTCCATCCCATTCCCCCTGCACATTTCCAGTCAGATCTCGGGCTAAGGAGCCCCAGAGCTGCCATAGCCTCTTCACTGCTCACCCCAGCCCCACACCACTCTGAAATGCAGCTTTTCCTCAACATCTTGCAATGGTGATGGATCCTGCAGTTATGATAAAAAGTTCAGGAATATCTCCTATCTCCTTTTCATGTGCCTTCACTCAGACACTCTGTGAGTAATTCTCTTCTTTCCTGTATCTCTCAAACCCCTTCCATTCCTTGATGCCAAGTGCTCTTTATGGTATTGTGTCAGTGATCTCCTTACACTGCATATCTGCTCCTGGTCCTGCCTCTCAAATACTTCTTCTAATGCCACATCTCCCTTCCCTGTAATCTCCTCGAGGTGCTTATAATGCTTCCCTTCCCTGTCACACCTTTCAGAGGCTCCATACATTGTAACCTGCACATTTCTGTGCTCACCTAGCCAGAAAGATTGCCAGCGCTCTGAATGACAAAAATGATCTAAAGAAAGAAGATGCAGTGAGAAAGTAAAGGTTACATCTTACTGCACTCAGGAAGGATGAGCGTGGCTTTTCAGGTCTACCAGCCAAGCAGGGACTGCAGCTACAGCATCATTTGTAGCTCCAATTTGCCTGGCAAATATCTTGAAATTTCACAGTTCTGGCCATTGTGATACAAGAAACCTGCACTGGCAGCATATAAGAAAAGCTAGACATTGATATAATTCACTGAAAGGATTTTCCTGTCTATCAGACAGAGAATTAAATTACCACTAGGTAGGAAGCTGTGTATCTCCATTCAAACTATGGAAATAGTTCTCCACAGCTTAATTTGGCAAAACATGCTCAGAAGGACAAATTCCCCTGTGATCCCCCCTGAAATCAGGGGGACTGTGATGAGTTAAAACCAGCCCTCACTTTGAATTAAGCACTTCTGAAATTATCTGAGTAAGCCTCTTTCTCAAAGGGCAGCTCAAGGCTCGTTTGTGCCATCACTGAAATCGGAACTGGAGCTTCCTCCCCTCCCAGTGATTTCCCTTGGTTTTGGAGGTGTTGCCAAATGGTTAAAGCAGAGTGAGGTGAGGTGTGAGCCCCAGAGCAGCAGCCAGCAGGGAGGAATGGCAGCAGGGGTGTGCTGGTGCATCTCAGTCAAACACAAAAAGGTGTTTTCAGTTTGTAGATACTGCAGCAGGGAGCTGTTTTCAGTTCCTACCCACGGTGCCTCCAGTTACACAGGGACTGGAGGTCAGAGGCAGCACAAATTCGTGATGATCACTGATGGTGTGTGGTACCTGTGAGCTCTTCCTTTGGGTGGGAGCTCCCTCCTACTGTTTGGAGCTCCAGACCCAGTGCACACCCACTGCCAGCTTCAGCACAGCAGGATGGAAGGCTCAGCCTGTCCCAGGCTCTGCTGAGATGGGAGGAATTTCACAGGGATCTGTGCTCACCCTACATCACCTCTGAGATGGGCAGCAGAGAGCTGTTCAGACCACCCTCCTGCATCCTCCTGTCAGTCCAGGGGCAGGTGTGGCCATTCCTTACTGTGACACCCTCCAGAATGGCATTCCTGCCCTCTGTGACACCCTGAGCAGACCCGTGTTTGGGGACATGAGTGGTGCTGCAGCACCCTGCTAGCTCAGGCTCCATCAAGGGCTGCAGGCAGACTAAATCACAAAACAATTAGCATCACAGTAATTCCATGTACCTGTGGCTCAGACTTTCAGTGGAGCCAATGCCCTTTTGACTGAGTGATGTCAAACTGAAATTTTGATCTTTATTAGGCATTTTGCTGTTACCCCTGCTAAGCAATGTGCAAATAATCTTTGCTTGTTTTGTGGCTGACAGCTTCAGTCCCTCCTATCTCAAGCTGCACTTTTATTCTTGTCCATTGGTGATTCTGTTTTACTCTTCGCTCATCCATCATCCAGCAGTGGAGAGGAGCGTGCTCCCTATCCACTCTGCTTCTTCACCAGCACTTTGCTGCTTTCTGCTTTGAAGTGATAATGCAGGAGTTGTCTAATCAGAGCCTGATTATCCTTTTGCATGGAAGTAGGAGCGTTTGGACGGGCTCTAATCTCATTAACACTACTTTCCTTGTTTCCATCCCACTGATGGCATCTGCAATTCCATCAGCGTGATTAACACCCTGGTCTGGCTCTTGGCAGGTTTAGTCCTGATTTATGCCTGTCTGGGATGAGAACCAGTTTATCTGACTTTCCCCAGCTTAGGAATTTGATCCCTCCAGATAGGTTCTGAGGGGTTTGCTTCTGTTTTGAGAACGATCCAGCTGTTGTTTTCTGCATTCCTTCTTATCTGGCCAATGAAAATGGTGGTTTTCTTATAAATGGATAATTTAATTACTACCTCACCAGTGTAAGATTGCTTGTTGCAGAGCTTCCCTTTAAAGCCTGAAGTTACAAATCAGTTAAGAAAGTGGTGTCACAGTGGTGGATATGCTTGGGGTTTGTAAATATTTTTATCTCTGCCTATATACTGAGCCATGCTAGGAAGAGACTTGGAAAGTACAGATTTTGTGAGTGACAGATAATCTACTGTGGTGAATGTACTGCAATTTAGTTCCTCAGCAGACTTGTTACCAGGACTTTGCAAATTCCTTTCCTGAAGAATTTGACATTCATTGTTATTAAGTCAAAAAAAACCAGCACTTGCTCCAGATTGCAGCGCTGACATCACACTTACATTCCTCTGCTCAATCTTTATTCTTGGTTATCCTAGAACTCCTGCTTCAGGTAGACCTCTTTTTAATTTCAATTTTAATTTCACTGTGTTTCTGTGGAAATTGGGCTCTGCAGTGGTATCTCACCCCAGCATGCACCATGGATGAAGGCTTTGCAGTAAAAGAATACGTTTGAAATGAACAGTAATTTTCAGTGAATGTCAATCTTACTGTGAACTACAGGAAGAATAGCTTGCTTTATTTTTTTCCAGAAAGTTATTATCTGAAAATGGAAAGTTAATTTGTTTCTGGAGCTCACCTAGGATTCTTTTGTCATAGAGCATCCAGACTGTAAGGTTGGTAGGCAGACACATCCAGAAGAAACAGACAGATTGTTTGCACAATTCTGTGTCCACAGCAGAAAATCGGGTTGTGAATGACACTGCTTGGGCAGGAGAGTCCTGAAGAGAAGTTTTACAGCCCAGAAGTGTGTGGAGAACAGCTCTTAAAGCCCCTTTTTAAGTGTGAGAAGGGTTAGAATTGCTTTCGTGGTTTCTGAGCACTGCCACGTGGCAGAGGCATTCGGCTTCTGCCCCTGACCAAGAATCATCTCCTGCTGCTCCTTGGAAAAGTCACTGCCTTGTGTCTGAAGAGCACTTTGTGTCTGAAAAGCACTTTGTATCTGAAAAGAAAGATTGGGTAAAGGTAATAAAATATTCACTTCCAATCTACTGAGTTGGTGAAAGCTGATCTGGTCTCTGGTTATCAGCTGACAAACATAATTGCAGCTTATAAATCAAGTGTGGCCACTTGAGAATTTGGCAGCTCTTCCAGTTTAAGATGTTTGCTAAAGTTGCTAACATTATGGTAATACAAGGAAAGTTACATAAAAGTCATTGATTTTGCTCTTAAATAAAAATAACAGCCATCTATAATTGGTTTTCCTTTTGTTCTCCTTGGGAAGAAATGGCATTTAAATGTGGAAGTGGAGCTGGAATGGAGAGCTGGTTGCCCCCTGCTCTCTCTGCAGCTGAATTTGGGAGAGGAGGGAACAAATGGCTTGTGCCTCAGCAGGGACAGCAGCAGGGGACAGTGAGAAAGGGCACTACCAGGGATCAGCTCTGGGCAGGGAGATTTTGGCAGAGGAGGGAAGAGGGGAGCAGCCACTGTAATTTGTATTATGTTAGAAACAAGAGCCTTGCTGACCTGGCATTTGGCTCTCTACATAAAGAAAGAGCAATCTTGCACCAGAGCATTTATAATCTGAATAGGAATTGAATAGAGAAAATTATCTACTCTGCTCTCTGATTTCTCAGACAGGTAAACAGAAGAAAATTGAATTTAAGTGACTCATCCCGAGTTACATGGGGATTCTGTAGCACAGCTGGGAATAAACCCAGATAATCTTTCTTTCAAAGAGTTGGCAGCATTTCCCACCTCATTCTACAGTCGGGTCATTGAACCCAGCCCAATGCCTCTGCTGGCACTCAGAAATCTCTCTTGAATGCATCCCAGATCTGTCTCTCTTTCCTGATCCAGAAACACTTCCAGAAACCTCTCACAGCTTCTCTCACATGCAAGCAATTCCTCTTCCCCTGCTCTTTGCAGGAATTGCACAGCCCCAGTGGATTTTCTGCTCTGGCAGAGTTTTGAACTGCTTACTTTTCTCCTGTGAAGATGAGAGAAGCCCTTCAGCATTCCTAGGGAAAAATGAATTACTGGAGGGAATAATGTTTCCCATCCCCTGTTTCCCAGAAGTTCTTCTGGAGGGTTCTGCTGCATAAATGGCTGGAGAAGTAAAACATGGAGTTTGTAGCAGGCTTCAAAATGCAGGTCAAGAGCAATTGTTGGTAAAGAAAAGAGATCATAGTCCAAAGGGCACGGGGGGCATGAATGTTCTCCTCTCACCTGTGAGCCCTTGGTCTGTACTGAGGTTTTGGTAGTTCTAAAAGAAGTTTGGAAACTGCTGCTCAGAGCCTTGCTGTGCTCCCCTATCCGTATCTGTCACACAGAAAACTCTTTGTCAATGTGCCTGGCTGGTAACTCCCAGGTAACTACATGAAGGAAACAAGGAAAACAATCCCACTTACACTTTCTACTGGAATGATTGATGCAGCTTGGAGAAGTTAAATCAGGAAAGGAGCAGCAGAAGCTGAGCAGCCCCTGACAAGATTCCAATGAGTTTCTGGCAAATGCATTTGATTGCAGCCATGGTGTGACCTTTTGGCTACAAAAGAAAGGTCTGGTGCCCCTGCCCAGCTTTCCCCAGTTTGGTGAGAGCACTGAGCTTTCCTGAATTTCCCTGGCAAGAGACCCAACACACACACAAGACCCAGTGTCTTCCTCCTGTTGCTAACCCCCATTGTGGGGAGCAAGCCCAGGTCCACACAACTTCATCCCAGGGCTGGAGGAGCTGAAGGACGTGGAACAGAGCAGTGATGTTCTTCAGTGCACAAACAGGCTTCTGGAGCCACTCTGCAACCCTGCCCAGTGCTGTGGTGTGCCCTGGGCAATCCCAAACCTGCATCTTGACTTTGTCCCCATAAGAATCCCCAACCTGCATCTTCACTTTGTCCTTATGAGAATCCC
>PYHW01009577.1:513608-525127 GCA_013186435.1 Turdus rufiventris | reverse complement strand
GTGCTTGTGAACGCTCAGCTCGTCTGCTGCAGTGTCACAAAATGTCCTGGGCACTGCTCAGACCCCCTCACCTGTCCTTGGCATCCCCACTGCAACTTCTTCTCAGTTCTGGTAACTCTTGGGGATTTTTTTTTACACTTTTCTGAAAGCTGAAGTGCCCGAACTTCCAGCCACTGCCCCTCTGAGATGTTTGAATTGCCACAGCTGTGGCTGTGTGGTTCAACTCAGCTTCACACCATCTTTCAAAAATGAGAAAACAATTACAAAAAGGCAGAAATAACCCTAATTAAATGCCAAATGATCACCCTGCTTCTGAACCTGTGTCTGGGCATGCAAAAACCTCTCAGCCTGGGTTTTTTCACGGCAAGCCCCTTCCCCATGGCCAGGCTGTTCTGCACTGCTCCCAGTATGATATATTTATTATATATTCATATATTGCAGCCCAGTTCCCATGGAGGGTTTCTGTGAAACTCTAAACATGTGTAGATGAGGTCCCACTGTGCATCCCTGACTCCAGGTGCTTTTTTCCATCCCCTGTCTTCCTTTGCACTCATGCCTAGAGGAGAACTTTACATTTTCTCAGAGAGATTTTGGATTTGTTGTTTCAGACATGGTTTTCTTGAGGACAAATCCAAGTTTCAAGTCATGATCCACTCCCTGTGTTATTGGGTAAACTCACCTGGCTGCAGAGGCAGGGAGGCTGTGCTCTGAAGGATGGGATTTCACGGCTGGAGGAGGGTACAGGGAGAAAAGAGCAGCTCCAGGAAGTGCTGGGGGCAGGATACAGAACCAGGGGGAAAGCTGAGGGGGGAAAAGCAGGCGGAAAAAAAATCCTTTTAAAAATCCCTTTAAAAATCCCTTTAAAAATCCCTGTCCCTTCATAGCACATTGAAGTCTGGATTCTGTAAATATGCTTTTATGTAGAATAAAGATGGCTGTGTTAGGAAAGCTATAGCATTAAATACCTTCAAATAGTGCCTTCTCAAGTCTGCAGGGAACTTTTATCTGCAGGAGTCACAGCTCTCCTGCTAGAAATCAAGCCCTTTATCTCTTTTTGTATGAAGAGTGGTGCAGGGGGGAGAAGAGAGTTTCTGCTGGCTCGTGTGGCACGCATCATTGTGCTTCTGAACCTCTCTGCTATTAATAATGAATTAGTCTCCACAACACAAATACAAGGCAAGGTGGTTCGTAGTGACATTTTTGGTCTAAAATAATAAAATAAATAAATAAATGGAAGAAGTGAGAGATGAAGAGAGCTGGTCAGGAGCTGCACCAGAAATTGGGAACTGAAGGAACGTTTCTCTTGGGTGTTATGCTGATCCCCCAGCCAGTTTAAAAACTTCACATTTCTTTTATTACTAGCTTGCCCTGAAGAGTTTTTTCTTCTTGTCCTATTTCTTTGCTGTTTCTTTCCCTCCTGTCAGTGTAGCACAGAGATCCATGTAGGCACAGCTCTGTGCTCCACCAAGAGCACTGCAGGGCCTCAGGACACGCTGTATTTGCGACGTGTATTTGTGTTTGTGATGCCATTTTGCAAGACAAAAGTCGTATTACTGTTACTGGAAATAGCAAGAGAAAACCCAGTGCCATGTATTTCATCAGTCCATGTGGCTGGAGCGTGCCTGCCTGTCCTGCTCTCATCACTTCTGGCTGTTCTTTTGTTCCTGGGGTTTCCTTCTTCCCTTAGCATCAGATGCTGCTCAAAAAACGACTTGCTGTTTGTGCCCATGGGAAAGAAAATATCAGAAGGGATGAGGTTTTCCAGTGCAGGTGTTTCAGGAGCAGCCACACACGCCCAGGGACTGGTGTGACTGGTGTGACTGGTATGGGCTGTGTGAGTGCCTGTACACTGCAGGGCAATGCTAACTTCCCTTTTCTGGGGGAATAGGATTGGCAGCATTCATTTTCAGCTGAATTAGCTGAAAATATAAGATAAGATAACAGTCCAGGAGAGAGTCTTGAAGCAATCATGAAATCAGAGCAGCTTGGCTGTGCTGTGGTCTGTTCTCAGAGCTGGAGCCCCTCTGTCCTGCTCTGAGAGGGATGCTCAGGCTCTGCTGGTGTTAAATCCTGTGTTCCCATCACGTAAATCGTGCCTGGGGAGGGAGGAGAGCCCACACAGCTTCGATACTGAGCCAGGATGAGCTCAGAGTCACGTCCAGGCTGCTCTGCAGTGTCCTGAGCAGAGCAGCAGTGCAGCCCAAGCAGGAGAAGTGAGTCTGTACTGCACTGAAGTGTGCCCCAATTGATGCTGTTTCTGGAAGCTTTGGGATGGGGTTTCTCTTGAAGTAACAAGAAAGGCTCCCATGCCCACTCGTTGCTGTGCACAGCCCTCTGCCTGCCTCCAACCCAGCACCTTTCAAGTGCTGCTCTATCCCTGGCAGCAGATGTGCTCAACACCAAAGGGAGCAGCTCTCCTTTCAGGCTCCAACCAGGGTGTGCTATCAGTGCTCTGATTATCAGCAGAGGAAAAAACACACCGAGGCACTGAGCAGGCTGTTAGAGCCAGAGGATCCCAGCACGCCAAGAAAAAAGCATCCTCCACCAAGGATTCTGAACTTTCTGGGCATGGTGGGAATTTGCTGTAGGGAAAAGTAAATCCTAGGAGTAATTGGGCTGTGGGAGGGAGGAGGGGAGAGCTCCCACTCTGGGCTCTGTGGCACAAGGGGGTGTCCAGTGCTGGTGGGGAAAGGTCTGCAATGAATAAACATCTTCATTTTAAACCACTCTAGGCTTCTGATTTCGCATTTCATTTCCAAACGCAGTTATCCAATTTTCAGTTTAGGCCCTCTGAAGTGTGGAAAAATAGAAGTGTGCCGCAGAAGAGGGGGAGGAAAAAAAATTTAGGAATTGCTAAAGTGATGCACAAAGAGAGAGAGAAAATGACCTTTGGTTGGGCATCCAACAGCGCAGAGAAATTCTAAAGTAGTTTACTTTGAAGTACATTTCAGTCAGAGGGATTTTCTAGCAGTAAAATCAGGCACTTAGCAGGGATTGCATATAATTTCCACTCTATGCCAGTATAAAGCTTCAAACATAATGATTTTTTTTTCCATTCAACACCAACTAAAGCCCTTGGTCATTAATAATGACTCATTCTTCACCTGTGCTATTTGAACTACATTTGTCATCTGTTACTAGCCTTTAAAAGAACTTAACCTGACTCTTCTTTCTGCCTTGTCTTTCAGTTTCTGAGTCATTTTCTCTACAAATGACACTCTTTAGAATTTGACATTTACATAGGACACTGATGTTAGAAGTACTTTTAGTTTGCATTTGTCTTCATTTCAGGTGTTGCTGTTGTACACTGCTGTGTTTTACCACATTCAGTCTAATCCTGCCCTAGGATTTTGAGGTCAGCAGAGGTTTGGGAGTGGGGACAGGGTGGATATGGGAACTCCAGCACCAGAACTGCCATGTACGAGGAGGAATCACTCACCTAGAATGATTAATATTATTAATTATTTCTAATAGAAGGCTCAGGGGGTGTTTTACCAGAAAAACCTGGAGCTGGCACCTGTGGATGAGCTGGTTTGGTGTGCAGCTGGGGCAGTGTCTGTGTGGGAGCAGCAGTGTGCACACAGCAGCAGAACCCTGGTGCTCCCCTTGCTTTGTGAGCAGCCTGGTGAGACAGGACACAAAATCTGCTCCACAGCACATCCTGCATCCTGTGCAGGGCTAGGGACGGTGGAGAGTGACAGGCCAGCCTTGTCTGCACATCTGTGGAGCTGGCATCTCAGGAAAGCCCAGTCCTGCAGCTCAGTCTGCTCTGGTGTGCTCACAAACAGCCAGATCCTCTGCTCTGGGCACTTGGAAGAAATACTCCTGGCTAGAAACTTTGCCTGTGATTAGCATCAATTCTGTTGGTATTCTCATTAGTGCGTGGTTTAAAATCCCATTATTGTGTGGTTCCAAACTCCATCACTCTGTGGTTCCAAACCCATCATTGTGTGGTTCCAAACCCATCACTCTGTGGTTCCAAACCCCATCACTGTGTGGTTCCAAACCCCATCACTGTGTGGTTCCAAACCCCATCACTGTGTGGTTCCAAACCCCATCACTGTGTGGTTCCAAACCCATCATTTTGTGGTTCCAAACCCATCACTGTGTGGTTCCAAACCCCATCACTCTGTGGTTCCAAACCCCATCACTGTGTGGTTCCAAATCCATCATTTTGTGGTTCTAGACCCCATCACTGTGTGGTTCCAACCCCATCACTGTGGTTCCAAACCCATCATTGTGTGGTTACAAACCCCCATCAATATGTGGTTCTAGATCCCATCACTGTGTGGTTCCAAACCCATCACTGCGTGGTTCCAGAACCCCATCACTGTGTGGTTCCAAACCCCATAATTTTGTGGTTCCAAACCCCATCACTGTGTGGTTCCAACCCCATCACTGTGTGGTTCCAAACCCCATCATTGTGTGGTTCCGAACCCATCATGCTATGGTTCCAAACCCATCATTGTGTGGTCCCAAACCTATTATTCTGTGCTTCCAAATCTCCAGTATTGTCTGACAGGGCTCTCTGCAGTGCCAGTCACACAATGCCATGCTCAGGTAACTCAGCATCCCCTGTGCCTTAATGATGCTAATGAGGGAAACGAGCCCTGCTCCCACCAACAGCACTGCAAGTTTGTCCCTGACCTCTGGGGCACACAGAGCTGGGCCTATTTTGGAATTCAAAAATAAACTAAAGCTGCAAAAACCAATATTTTCTTAAGGGAATCGTCCTTTTGTGTTTTCTTTCAGTGCCTTTTGTAGAAAGGTTACTAACCTGCAACAGATGAAAGTTAAAAGGATATGGTTAGGAGGCAAAGTAAAAGGTGGTTATGAACATATGGTCGGTCGATTTATTTTTAGAAATGAGATACAAAAATCGTGAAAAAATAGGCAAGTGGTGCAAAAGTACCTTAAATTGGAAGAACTTCATAGTCAAATATTTATGGCTCTCTTTGCAGAGTTTGAAAAATTAAATTATTAAAAGCAAATATTGTGGCAAATAGGTTCCCATCAATCTCAATAAAAGTTACATTTCACTATCACTGTCACATTATTACTTTTTTGCTTTCAGTCTTTTAAGATTGAAGAGAACAGTAACAAACTCCAGTAACAAATCAAAGCTTTTCAATGTAATTTACTTGGGGAGTAATTTCTAATTGATTCAGACTGATGGGGCTGCATGGTTTGATGTATTGCCAAAGTGAGAGATACTTTGGGCGAAGTGAATTTATAAGCACCTCTTCTCCAAAGAAAAATGGCTGCTATATTTCATTTTGTCACTTTTAGCTGGAGCAATGTTCTTGTATACCTATCTGTGTGGAATTTCAAGGGAAAAGGGGAAAAAATGAAAGGCAGCAGGTACACCTGAGAGCTGGGGTTGGCTCTGGGGTGGGACTCAGCCTGGCGTGCCTGTCCTCCCCTCTCTCTCTTTATTCAAAGTGTAGTTGCTTGGCAACATAATTTAGTCACCTGCAGGTCAGGGTTCAGATCTTGTTAATGTCACTGTGAATTAGAAGGAGGAAATGACTTTGGGGGTTTTACAGCTTCTTTGTGACACTGCTGTTAACCGAGGGGTTTGTGTCCTGTGATGGGAAGCCTTCAGTGGCTGCTTGTTCTCTCCGTGATTATTTCCATGGGTGTTCTGCAGCATTGCTCAAGTGGAGGAGGCAGAGGGGAATATGCCAGAAGAGATGTAATTTGATGTACACAGTGTACATGTTAAAGGTCAGAAGCAGTGCTTTGCACCCAGTGACAAATTGCTCCATTTCAGGGCAACTCAAGCTCCAGACTTTGGAAAGAATTGCTCCAATGTCAGCCCTGCCCCAGAGCGCATTTAGGGAGGCTTTCAGGAGAGCAGAAGCAAGCTCCCCTGCCACTTTCTTCCCCACAGCAGAAATCCCAGAAGGCTGGTGCCTCAGGGGAGCAATCTAAAATTAGCAAGTACAAAATTCATCTTGAATTCTCGCTCAGTGCACTCTCAGAAAGTGTCTCGTTCTTCTTGCTGCAGCCTGGTGCAATCCCAGCCTCAGCTCCCCCAGCAGCCTGCTCTGGTCACCCACAGGGGTTTGCTGAGTTTGCCAGGGAGGATCTGAACTGCTGCAGTCCCAAATGCTGGGACATTCACCTGGGGAATTTGTGCTCTGAGCCCCCAGATGCTGCACACCCATCAGAACTGCTCAGCTCACCCTCCAGAGCTGGGCTGCACTGCCAGCCTGGGCATCTGCAACAGCTCAGAAAAACAAACCAGCCCTTTGCATGTGCTGGGTGTGAAGGAAAGGCTTTGCAGGTTTGATAGAAATATTTGTGTAGAGCTGTCAGAAGGGTTTTTCCACTTGGCTAGCCTAACCAGCTGAAAGGAAAGCATGCACACAGCCATGTGTACATGTACTTATATCTAGATATGTGTTCTTATTACTGTGGCTGAAGATCCAAATTTGAACAGTTTGGTCCAAAATTAAATATTTCATTTAATTTCCAGCATGATAAACACGTCCTATTACAATTGCAAAACAAGGTGCTTAAAGCACAAGTAGAAGTCTCACTGAAAAATAAAAAACCACAATTTTTCCCTTAGAAAAGAATTAAACACTTTGCACATATTAGAAAAAATTCTTCATTGTTTGAAGCCAAAACAGTTTTATCAAATTCAACCTGAACTCAGGGTGGCTATAATCTCTCTAAAACAGCCTTTCTTGGCAGACTGATTTTCCTGGTGAAAATTTCCATTGGGTTTGCTGTCCAGGTCTGCCAGCATTCCCCGCTCAGCGTGCAGTGCTGCCCTGCTGGGCTCTCACACAGCCCTGTCCCCATTGCAGGGCTGCTCTTGTGCCCCCTGCTCCCAGCCCCACCAATCCCAGAGCCATTTGCACGGCTGATTTGTGCTCTGGGCCCCATTAATCTTGTGCTGGGGCTCATTATTTGTGCAGTGTGGTCAGCTCAGCCATATGGGGCCGGGCTGGCAGCTGCTGGCAGCCAGCGTGGCCCCGCTGCTGGGTGGGCAGGCTGTGATGGATGGCAGGGCAGCACGGGGCATTCCTGGCACAGCTCCTGGGATGGATCAGCTCCACACAGGTGAAACCCACCTGTGAGACAAGCTGCCTTCGGGTACCTGGCTTCTGTCAGCATTTGGGGTGGTGTGTGAGCCCCAGTGTGAGCCCCAGTGGGAGCAGGTGTTTGCAAACAGGAGTTAAACGGCGACAGTGACTGCTGAACTGAAAAACCTGCTTAGAAAACTGGGTATTTGTATTCAGTATTGCCAATTATTTGGCTCCACAAATAATTTCTTAGCGGGTTCTTTTACTGCCTTGGCTGGGATGCAGAACATTCCTGACTCCACTCCTGCAAAATCTTCAGTGGACAAAACAATATTATGCAGCAGTTGTCCTAACATGTAAAACCTGAGTAATGCTATAAACCATTGTTTACAGGGATTGGTGTGACAAGCATCAGTGATTCAAGGAAAGCTTTTTAAAAACTGATGTTGGCAAAGGCCCAGTGCTGTAGTGCCAGCTCACAGTGAGCTCTGCAGAGGGGACAAAGTGCTGGCAAAAAAGGGAACTTTACCAACTTTTCCATGTTTTTATTCAGAGTTGTGTGGGCAGAAGCAGCTACCTACAGCAAAAATGTGAATGAGAATGAGCGCTGGGAAGATGTCATATTTATTGCCCACCTCAGGCCCTTACAGAGTGTTGGGATGTGAGAATCCCTGGTGCAGCAGGGCATCTCCCATCAGGGTGCTGACTGGGACTAATGCTGCAGAGGTGAAGAAAGGCAGAGAAAACTGTGGGGAGGTAATATTTCCTCCTTCCCTCCTTCCTTCCCTCCTTGTAGCACTGGCACTGCAATTTCAAGCTGATCCCTGGATTTCTCAGTCTCTGCATCGTGCCAGTCTCCAGCAGCACTCTCAGCCTATGACAAATGCCAGCAAACAAAAACCCCACCATGGAGGTCAGAAATTTGGAAGACCTGAGGGTGGAAGATTTGTGATGTTATTGATTGTTCCTCGTCCCTCTCTGCCTCTTCCCCTAACATCTGACAGGGAAGTTATAGCTGAAAGGTGAAACTTTGGGAACTTTGGGAAATTAACCCATGGATCTCAAAACACTTTCTGCGGGCACCACTGGTTCTCCAGTGAACTGGGGAAAGGGAATGGCTTTAAACTGGCAGAGAGCAGAATTAGATTGGACATTTGGAAGGAATTCTTCCCTGGGAGGGTGGGCAGGGCTGGCACAGCTGTGGCTGCCCCTGGATCCCTGGCAGTGCCCAAGGCCAGGCTGGACACTGGGTTTGGAACAGCCTGGGACAGTGGGAGGTGTCCCTGCCATGAGGTCTTTTCCAACCCAGGCCATTCTATGAGTACATTAAAAAAAAAGGACACTGAACCATTAGGTATTTGTCTGGCATTTCCCAGCCACTAGGGATTTATTGGTTCAAATGCAAGGAATGGAGTATAGATTTTTAGAAGTCTTTCTGTATTTCTTTATCCATCATGTATTGTCTCAAAGACATCCAAACCTGCTGGCAGTGACCTCTGCAAGGCTGCCATGCCTAATGTTGGGGGCAAGGAACATGATTTGTGTGAGGGCAAAATTTGGGTTTTGTTTTCCACCTGTATCTAGAGCTTCAGGGCACCCAGAGTTAGTGAAACCACATCAAATTGAAACGGTTTAAACCAAACTTCCCTGTAAAAAGTTTCTTTTATTTTTCTTTGTAAAGTTTGGATGTATACCTGTTGTGCTTTGTGTTGTGTTTTCCTCAGACAGTGAATCAACGGGGCTTGAAAAGAACTGGATCTGTAGAGCTGTCAGCAGAATCTATAAAAGAGACTCTCTGGGAATCCCATCCACCTCTCCACTCACAGGCAAAAAGACGAGGAAAATAACACATCAAAACTCTCTTCCTTAAATATTTCATACATAACGTCCAGTGTTCCAGCTCTTTCAAGAATGCCAGAGTGGAACTTCCTTTAGTGTTTTATATATGATGCTTTAAAAACATCTGAAGGAAGTTTATGCCTTCCATGAGCTACCTATAGCAAACCATCTCACAGCCCGTGTGTGACTCTGCGTCCTTAAAGGTAGGAAGGTAAAGCTGGAGCACCTGATCTTGATCTTGATCTTGATCTTGATCTTTACAGGGCAGAGCTGTTCTTGTGTTTAGGGCTGAGTTTTATTCCAGTGGCAAAACCATGGCCAAACCTCAGATGAATCTGTGATTTACAAGAACTGATTGAGTAAACAAATACCCTAAGCCTTCAGGAGGTGGAGTAGATTGAAAATGAATTGGATGTAAGGTTAATGACTTGGCAAAAAGTCCAAATGTCACCTAGGAAGGCTGGCATCGTGCCTCTGGTGTAATTATAAGTCTGTAGTGATTGTGCATGTGAATGGCTGAAGCTAAACACAAGTTTGAAATATGGGATTCCTTACCCAAGAACTGGTAGAGAATAGAAAAGCATAACCCTGCGTTCTAGCTAAATTGGCAGCATAAATCCAGATTAAATCTTTCTGTATTTCTTAATTAACTGCAAAGTTGCTTTATGCAAATAGAGTTTGATGTACATATTTGTGTGTGATTGGCACAGAGATCAACCCTGTCAACTTTAAGTAAACACGAGCACACAAACTCAAACAGCAAGATGTTTGCCCAGCAAGACAGCACCACTTTCAAACAGCAAGTCATTTCTTCATCTTCACTCAGAAAAATCTTGTTTTCCAAGTGTCTTCCTTCACAGGAGCCCTGCAGAGTCAGGTCTTACTGCACACCAAACAATTCTGTATGGATGCAATCAAGTGTATTGTGAAGTACCCAGTTTTACTTGCTGGTACAAAGATCCCTGCGAGGTAAAGCCTTTGAGATCTGGCAGCCTCAGACAAAAAACAAACTGTGGCAATTGTTACTCAGTTAGCAGGCAAGATCTGCTCCAGAGCAAACCTTGACCTTATTTCCATTATCTGAATTAATCTGATGTGTCTGAGGGATGCTGGAGAGATGCCAGTGCAACTCCAAGTCCACTGTCCACCCCATGATGGTGTAAGTGAATTCAAGTTGTCTTTTCTCACTAAATCCTTGGGGTGTGTTGGTCAGTACAAGGCTGAATGCGACTCTGGAATGCTCTTCTTTCCTGAAAAATGAGTAAGATCTGATTTCTAGAAATTTTTAACATTTGTTATTTTTATTTATTTTCGGAGATGCCCCCAGCATAGGACAGGAGGGACCCCTGTGGCCTCTGGGTGGCTTGGAGCAGCTTCACATCCCGCAGGAGACAAGGCAGGCTCCTCAGAGCAGCAGTAGAACAGTTAATTAAGGTGTTAATTTTCCTTGTACTTGAGCCTAGACCACAGGAGCTACTTGGAGCAAGCAGGAATTGGCAAAGGCTTTCAGTCGCTGAAGGCTTTGATAAGATCCAAGCTCAAACTACTGAAGAGCTGGATGATGCAGGGAGTGTTAAGAAAGGTGCAAAGAGTTCCTGCCAAACACCTTTAATCATTCCATGCTCTCTGTTCTCACTCAAACTGTTTCCAGGCTGGGTCAGGAGCCCAGCTGGGGATTTCTGTGGACAGACATCACAGCTCCACGCAGAGCACGAGACAGAGCGTGACTCTCCTTGAAACAGAATCTCAAAACCAGGATTTCTCAGAAATTGTTGTGTCCTGTCCAGGCTGCAGCAGAAGATGATCAGTGCTGTGGAAGAGGCGAGGAGATGAGAGTGTGCAGTGCTCTGTGGATGGATTTTCTCCTTTGTGCCTGACTCCCATCCATCCCTTTGGAGAGAGGAGTGGAGCAGCCAGGAAGGAGGTGAAGGATCACTGTCTGCTGAAGCTCTTTCCGCTTTCTTTCTAAAACCCCAGGGGAGGCAGAGGGGAAGGTGATGTGAGATCAAAAGCAATAATGGAGGAGCATTTGCAGGGCTGATATTTTAAAAGATGAATTGTTTGGCTAGAGATATTTTTTCCCCCCTAATATCCAGCTGCTGAACTGAAATCCAAATGTACCTGCTCAGCACAGAGCAGTGCAAACCCACAGTCCAGACACCCCAGACACTTCTTGCCTTTTCTTTTATTACCCTACCCAGAGCAGGAATTCTCCCCATAAACAAGAACACCCTTGCCAGCCTCTCACATACACAGCCACTTTTAAACCTCTTTATAGATTTAAGAATGCAGCATCCCAGAGCTTTAAGACACTATAGCTTCAGAAGGAAGGGAAAGCTGCCATCTGTCTCTTCCTTGCTTCTCACTCCAAGCAGCAGGAGAACACTTTTTTCTGACCCAGCTCTTCCCATCTTTTACCCCCCAAAGCATTAGTTAGAATTAAATGTCAGTGTGTTATTCCCACGGGAAAAATAAGGTAATTTATTTACATGCCTGTGTAGTGGAACAGCATGTTGGGCAAGGCAGGGAGCACAGTCCCTGAAAGAATAGGCTGCTTGTTGAGCACTGAGAGGGACTAAAATAAAATCTGCATTCCCCTTTGCAGGGAGCAAAATAAAAATCTGCATTCCCCTTTACGTGCAG